>JAKJHU010000350.1:208181-246019 GCA_022316685.1 Progne subis subis | reverse complement strand
CGCTGCAGGGAACTTGGGCTGGGGTTTTTAAATCATCCAGGTGCAGGAGACCTTCAAATTCCTGCTCATGGATGGAGCAAAATGATTCCAGAGGGGTTGGGGTTACACCAGGGCTGGGCTGAGCTGTCCAGGTGCAGAACCTGTGCCCAGGGAGTCTCTGGTTTCCCACCCCTGAAGTGCCCAAGGCTGGGTTGGAAAGGATTTGGAGCACCCTGGGATGGTGGAGGTGTCCCTGCCTGTGGGATGGGGTCAGCTTTAGGTCCCTTCCCACCCAAACCAGGCTGGGATCCACGTGGTCAGCCCCAAATAAGACCTGCTGCAATCTCCCTTCCCCTGAGAGGGGAGGAGCAGAGTCCAAGGACACAGCACCTGGATTCCAGAATTCCAGCGCCCTTAGGGCTGCAAAAGGTCCCCAAGGTCCCAGTTCCAACCCCCAGCCCACGCCCTGCACTGGCCACCACGGAGCCACGTCCTCAACACCACATCCACACTTTGCTCAGTGCTTCCAGGCTTGGTGCCTCCAGTCCCAAACCTCTCCCAGGGCTGGCCAACAATTCCAGTGAGGAAACTCCTCCTGATATCAGACCCCAACGTGCCCCTGAGGCCATCTCCTTTCCTGTTCACCTGGAGAAGAGTCTGGCACCTCCTGGCAGGGAGCGTGGAGAGGGCCAAGGTTCTCCCTGAGCCTTTTCTTCCTCCTCAGCTGCTCCTCTGGTGCTCCAGAACCTTCCCCAGCTCTGTCCTTCCTGAGAATCCCGCAGCAGACTGAGAGGGCTCTGGGGACGTCCTTGGAAGCCCTGATTGACCCCAGGCCTGTGGATCCCTGCTGAGTGACTCCCTGAGCTGCTGCAGCCGCAGCTTCCATGGATTTGGGATTCTGCTCCAACACCCCTGAGCAGAGATGTTATTATATTATATTATTGCTCATCCTTGGCTGCCTCCACCAGCCAGAGCCCTGACTGCTGCAGGGATTAATAGAACTGGATTATTTACCTCAGATGTCGCCAAGAATAATGTTATTAAAGTTCTGTCTTCCCCATTTACCAATTCCAGTGCAGATTAGGAGCAGGGTTTTTTTTTTTTCCCCCCTCCTGCCCATGAAAGCTTTGTTCCCAGCAATCAGGGGAGTATTTCCCAGTGATTGTATGGAAATGAACGCAGCCACGGAGCAGATTTGTGGAGATGAAGGGAAGGTCCTGTTACTCATTTTGTAGCCCAGTCTGTTCCTTCCCACGATGAATTCCGAGCAGTTTATTTCATTTGTCTGGCTCTGAACAGCTGCCAAAGCCTTATCTGATTTTACGACAGAGGAAAGGCAATGGGATTAACCTGGTGCAGTGGCACCTCCCATGTCACTGTCCCAGGGCTGGCTGGGCTCTGGACACCTCCCTGCCAAGGTGACCCAGCACAGGAGCCACTCTGGGGGTGTTACAGGTGAGCACAGACACAGCAGAACAGCGATGCCTCAAGTTTTATCTTTGCTGTGTTCCAGGTTCTGTGCTGCCCAGGTGCAGCTCTGAGCTCACACTCAGGGTCACTCAGCTCTCTGCACACAGCAGCGACACAAAACAAATCCTGTTCCTGTGCACACCAAGGACAGCTGGGACAAGTGTTCAGCCCCAAAGCACAAACAGCGGTGGCTGGAGGGAGAAAACTGGGATGGGACTGCAGAACCTGGAGCTGGAATTGGACAGTGAAACCCCAACGTGCAAATGGACCAAAACTTATAAAAGTGTGAGGCTTCGTGACCGTTTGCCCATTTTGTGCCCATTTTGGGTCCACCTTGGGTGTGTTCCTGTCCAGGCTCTTGTCCTGCCCAAGGTGGATCCTAAAGGCCTTTGAATAAATCTCTACTTTATTCTCCAGCTCTGTCCAGTCTCTGTTCCAGCTCAGCCTTCCCAAGCCATCACCAGAGCAGAAGCATGAGTGCCACAAGGGGTGACAGTGACCTGATGCACAAGTGGCACCTTCTCAGCAAGAAACCAGGACATGGAAAACAGTCTGGGATAAACCCACCGGGACCTGGAGCTGTCCCACTTCCTGCAGCCTCCAATCATCCCTCAAAGCCACTCAGCCATCAAAAAGGAACCTGGAGGGCACAAGGCCACCTCTTCCCAGCTGAACATCCTCCTGCTCCACACCTCTGCTTTTTTCCTTTTTCCCTTTTCAGTTTGGGCCGCTTTAGTCCCATCCTCTGGAAGCTCACGAATTCCTGGGATTTGTGTCTCACCCTCCGGGGCTGGAACACAAAGAGCTTTAAGGTCCCTTCCAACACAAACCCCTCCGTGATCCTGAGATTTCACCCTGGGAGCACCATCCAGGACCCTCCTTCATCCACACTTTTATCCTTTTCCCCCTTGGGGTCAGAGCTGTGAGTACCAGAGCAGATCTGACGCCCAGATTTCACGGGGTGTCACCTAAAATGAACTGAACTTGAAGTGGAAGCTGGAGATCTGAGGCGTTTCCATCGCCCGTTCCCTGGAGCTGCTGCAGAGCTCCAGAACTGCTGACCTGTGCCAGCAGCCTCAGCACACCCCGATTTTCATCTCTTACCTCCCTTTCTCCCTGCTCTTTGGAACTGTGAGCTGCTACAGAGCTCCCAGATCTCCACCAGCCTCCTCCTCCCATCCACCTTGAGCTCCTGCATCCATTTCTTTCCGCTCCTTTTAACCAGGCTGCTCCCAACTTTCCTCATCCCAGGATGGCTCCACTGCGAGTTTTCAACATCAGGAGCTTTCACAACCTGGTGCTCGTCAAGCTGTGCCTCCTTGTTCCAGTTCATTCCAAATTAATTAGGAGTTTTTAAGTCATTAGATGTGACTCAACGCATCCTTGGCCAGAGTCCCACCATCACAACGCATTCAGCCGAATTACATCAGCCTCTCCCAAAGCTCTCATTGTCAGAGGGGAAAGAAAAAGGGGAAAAAAAAAATAATAAAAATAAAGAGCTGCTTCTCTCCTTGCTGACCATCAGCTCCTTGACCTATTCCAGGGACTTTCAAACAAAACCCGAATCCATCCTCACTCCCCTGAGGAGAAACCTTCCCTGCTTCCTCTTCCAGTTAATCTCCAGCTCCATTTTCTCTGCTGGCACTGCTGGAATATGAAACAAGCCCGAGCTTTGGGGCGTGCAGCTCTGCTCTATTACCCTATTTACATAGCTAAAAGCAGCTTTTTTATGGCTAGAATTACCCGGGCTGGTTTACGGCGGAGATTTCCACGCTATCATTGTTCTAACCTTGAAATCTTATCAACGAGCTCAGCTCTGATGATGTGAGGCCGTACATCACATCTCTGCATTCCCAACTCATTTTCATCCCTAATAAAAGAGGAAGGAAGGCGAGGCAGAGCAGTAATAATTTATAAATCCCGTGGAACGGCGCTGCGCGGAGCACACAGAAATAACAAAATCATTGACCTCAAGCACACACAGCTCCAAATTAATCCCCACTCTAATTTTTTAAATTTTTTTTTAACCCTTCTTTGCATTTTCCTGCCTTTCCTGTGGGTTTTTTTTGGGGGGTGGGAGGTTGGAAGTCAGGATATCCATGGGAATCAACAGGAGAGCCAGGGCAGGGAGATGTTGTCTTAATGAATCAGCCTGCACTGGATCCTAGAAATTCAAGGGGAAAAAACATTTTATTTTATTTTTAAGGAGAATATCCTTAAGGTTTCCATCACAATTCAAAAATGAAGTGGACACCCGTGGAGGATATGGAGAGCAGAGGAGAGATCCACACTCTCACTCTGCAGCCACACCAGCCCAGGAACCCCAGGGACACTCCAGGACTGTCTGAGATCCTTCAGCAGTGTTTTAGCGCAATCTGCTTCAGTTCAGAAGAGTTTTAATCTTCACAAGAACTGTCCAGAGTCTGCTACAGCAAAGGAAATAAATGGGATCGTTTTCTTTTCATTTTATCCTTTTTTTTTTCCCCGTGCCATGATTTGTTTCCAGTACAGCCAGAGATAAAACTAAATGGAAACTACTTTTTTCCCCCCTCCAATATTTCTCTGCTCACTTAAAACCAGCCAGAAAGTTACTTTGGGATAATAGCAATCAAATCAAAATGGTTCACCATCCATCTTGTCCGTGGGAGCAGTTCTGGGGCTTTTTTGGTCGGATTTTTTTGTTTGTTTGTTTGTTTTTTACTTTCTTTTCAGAAACTCAGTTGCAGTTTTCGGTTTCCCTTTCTGGGACGTTGTTGTTGGAACAAAGGATCCCACGTGCGTGCGGGATGCGGGGAGCATCCTTCAGCAGCTGGGGCTCTCTGCCACTCCTCGTTCACACTTCACTGGCTGAGCACAGCAGAGGAAGCGCGGCTGGAATGAAGCTACAAATCCCAGGATCATGGAATGGTTTGGGTTGGGAGGGGGCTGAAAGCTCATCCCACCCCACCCCTGCCGTGGGGACACCTCCCACTGCTCCAGGCTGCTCCAAGCTCCATCCAGCCCGGCCTTGGGCGCTTCCAGGGATCCAGGGGCAGCCGCAGCTGCTCTGGGAATTCCATCCCAGCTCCCACAAGGAGGAATTTCCCCCCACTCTCCAATCTCAGCCTCCTCTCTGGCAGTTTGAGACCGTTCCCACGCGGGAATAGGGAAATCTGGCTGCAGGAACCCCCTGGTGTCCCTCAGAACAGCCTCACCCCGGCAGATCCCAGGCTCCAGAGCCTTCCACCCCTCCCTGGGATGCTGCAGGATCCTCACCAGGGATGTGTTTATCCCCCTGAACGCGCTCCAGCTTCCCAGCGCCACAACACTCCAGCAGGGCTTAATTTAAAGGAGGTGCTGAAGTGTTTTGCTGAGCAGAAATGGCTTTAAGTGTGTATTTAAAGGCTCCACTGAACTGGCATTTAACAGCTGCGGAATGACTCCAAAACCCTTCCCCAGGGAGGAGGATGCTTCTACATTCCCTCTCTCCCTCCCTGAGCCCAGGTTAAACCATTCCACGGTGCCAGGAAAATGAATCCACCAACACCCGAGGTTTGTGTCCAAAAAAGAGACAGAGGAGCCCTGGAACTTCACTGGAATAAAGGGAGAGGCCATGGGGCACTTCCCATGGGGCTCTCCAATTTTCAGAGGACGCAGCCTCCTTTTTATCCCAATTTCCTGGCCGCATTTCCCTCTCTCTTTCCCCTCTGGCTGAGGGTACTTGAGAGGCACAGACTTCCCAAATCACCCAATACCAATAATTTTTGAACTGTGATGGAAACCTTAAGGATATTCTCCTTAAAAAAAAAAAAAAAATAAAATAAAAAATAAAATAAAATCTTTTTTCCCCTTGAATTTCTAGGATCCAGTGCAGGCTGATTCATTAAGACATTAATACACCCCCTTCTAATCTGCACCTCCCTTTTTCTTTTGGGTTTTTTTCCCTGTTTTTTTTTTCCCTCTCTAAATCCAGGGATTTTGCACAGCTTGAGCGAGTAACAGCCTGCATCAATCAGTGGGATTCCTATGGAATTTTTGGTTATTCCCACTGCTTCTTTCGCCTCTCCGTGTCTGAACTTTTCCTCAGTCGTGGTTTGTCAGTAAAACAAAGACACTGCTTCCAGAAGGTGCAGCAGCAGCAGCTCCTGGGTACCAGCACAGCAGAGCAGGACAGGATCCAAACCGATGCCTGCAGCTCCAGCTCTCACATTTTCCAAATTCTGCACTGGTCAGTAACTCTGAACTCCACATAGAACAGGAGCAGCTTCTCCTCACAGCTCAGTCAGAACAATCCTTTTTTTGCCCCCGTTGCAGCTTCAGGTCCAAAAAGTGCAAACAGCAGGGAACTGAGGGGAGAAATCTGGGAGGATGGGACTGCATCACCTGGAGCTGTAATTGGACAATTAACCCCAAAGTGGGAATGGACCAAAACTTATAAAAGTGTGAAAACTCCTGACTTGGGTCCACCTTGGACGTAGCCTCAGCCAGGCTCTTGTCCTGCCCAAGGTGCATCATTTGAGGACCTTTTAATAAATCCCTATTTTATTCTTTAACTCTGTCCAGCCTCAGTTCCAGGCCGCCTCTCGAGGCACCAGAACTGAGCAGACCTGGAGCAGCAGCCCCGGGGCAGAGCAGGGCTCCCACCCCATCCTGCACATCCCCCCGAAAGCTCAGCGTGGGGAGAGGTCTGGGACGCCCCTGCTCAGTCTGAAGTGATCCCACACAGACACTGGGTGCCAGTGTTGGTCTGCTCTGCTCCTCGCTCCTCTTTGTTCTGGGGGGAAAAAGCCACTTCCAGCTTTAGAGGCCGCATTGTTCATTGCTCATTGATCTCCTCACCCAGGAACGGGGGCTGCAGCCAGCTGCATCTGCTGGAATTAAATATTGCACCACAGCACAGCATCCCTGGGCTTCGCAGCCTGTCAGATTATTCCTTTTTCTGACCCAGAGATGGGGCAACTCTGCCTTTGCAGTTCAGTATTTGGATACACATTTTTACGTTTCTTCCCCCAAACAGCCGGCCAAGGCTGGGTTGTGCCAATTTTAGAGGGCATCTGAGCCACAGAAATCAGAGGAAGGTTCCTGAAATCAGCACCAGGTCTTGTCCCTGAACAGATTCAGGCGCTGGGGAGATCCCACGTGGGGCGAGAAGAGCCGAGCCCTTCCCAAACACCGCGTGCGCCGAGCCCTGAGCGCCTTTTTATGACATAACTGGATCACTTGAGCTGTGTTTGCAGTGAAGGGGATAAAATTACCATCTGGAGGTTTTGGGGTTTTTTTTTTGTTTTGTTTTGTTTTGTTTCCATCAGTTATGACCACAAATTAATAACGAGTCTGTCGAGCTGGAGGCAGGTGGTGACCAAAATCGCTGTGGCAGCTCTGTGGGCTGTTTGTGGCACCATCCCCGGGATGGTTTTGGTGGCTGGGTGTTGATGTCAGGTGGCTGCGCTGCCAGCTCAGCCTCCTTTGGCTTCTGCTGTGAACTGGTGTCACGTTTCGATATCACTGGTGTAATATTTCATGGGTTTTTTTCCCTTCTTCCCAAGGGCGCTTCCCACAAAATCTGAGCTCTCCCTCACTGCTTCACGTCCTCCTCCGGGAGGTTGATGTCCTGGGAAGTATTTTTGACAAAAATGCTGAGCATTTGGTGGGTTGGGGCAGCCAACCTTCCCAAAGGAGGAACAGGGAAAGGGAAACTGTGAGAGGGGCTAAACGAGGAGGGATAAATTCCGAAGGCAGGTGGAAAATGAAAGCAAACACGTTAATCCCTGTTTATTTGTGGGTGTGAGGCAGACCTTATGGAGCCTGAGAGGAGCTGGAGCAAGTGGAAGCTGGGAATTCCGGGGGTTCCTGGCCCCAGCTCTGAGGAAGTGCATCACTCATGGTTTAACCTCGGTGGGGCTCAAGCTGAGGCAGTCTCCTCACTTGGGAAGAAGGGAGAGCAGGAATGTGCTGTGAAATCCCCCCCTGCGCTTCCAAAGGCTTCTGGAAGCTGAGAGGGAGGGCTGGGAGAGGGAAAACGGAGCTGTGGGGACACCCAGGTGACACCTGGAGCACCCCAGGGTCCCCAGCCCTGCCAAGGACAACTGGGACAAGTGTTCAGCCCCAAAGCACAAACAGCGGTGGCTGGAGGGAGAAAACTGGGATGGGACTGCAGAACCTGGAGCTGGAATTGGACAGTGAAACCCCAATGTGCAAATGGACCAAAACTTATAAAAGTGTGAGAGTTTGTTACCAGGCAGCCATTTTTTGTCCATTTTTGTGACCATTTTGTGCCCATTTTGGGTCCACCTTGGGTCTAGCCCTGGCCAGGCTCTTGTCCTGCCCAAGGTGGATCCTTAAAAGCTTTCAATAAATATCTGCTTTATTCTCCAGCTCTGTCCAGTCCAGCTCAGCCTCCCCAAGGCATCACATCACGCAGAGGTGCCCTGACGCGGTGAGAAAGACCCCTGGTGCTCCCAGGGACATCCTCCCTGGAACAGAACATCTCCTGTTCCAGGGCAGGGACAGCCACACCAGGCTGCTGTGAGCTCCCAGAGATTCTCCTGAGCTGCAGGGAGCCCCCTGAGCCCCGGGGGAGGCAGAGGGGCTCTGCTGTCACTGCTGGTGACGCTCACGCCGCCCTCAGCCGGCACGGTGCTCCGGATGATTCCCAATCCCCTGCAGGGACGTTTGCCTCCTGCCCGCCACTTCCCATCACCAGCAGCTCCTTCTGAGCCCTCTGCACTGGCACAGGGGTTTGGGAGGGAGGGGGAAATGTCCAACCCCCACCAGGAACCTTTCCAGGGTGGAAAACCTGAGCGCTGGGAGCGCTCTCCCAAAACCCTTCCCAAAAATCCAAAGGAACGCAGGGAAACCGCAAAAATTGCCCTTCCCAAGGGCAGCAGGCAATTCCCACGGAGAGAAAAGCTGTGCCTCCCTCCTGAGCCCTGCTCTTTGGGAAGGCAGTCCCTGCTTGTCCAGGCTGGGAATGTGTTTAGTGTCAGTTCTAAGGGAAATTCTGCTAAGGGAGTCTTCACCCGTGGCAGAAACGCCATAAAAATCGGGGTGTCAGGAGCTGCAGGCCCAGAATTCCGTAACAATTGGGCTGTCAGGGGCTGTAGAGTGCAGAAATGCCATAAAAATCCAGGTGGCAGGAGCTGGAGAGCCACCAAGCACACAAGGAGCGCTCCCATCTCTCCCTTTTACTCAAAACCCACCTCATCCCCTCCTCGCTCCCTGGACAAGACACTGGGAAGCTTCACCCAAAAAGCTGAGTGTCTATCCCCAAACACTAATTTGGAAGAGATGTTCCAAACTCAAGGAGACCTTAAATACACCAGGGACAAATGAAAAAAAAAAAAAAATCTATATATCCGTACTGCAAGGCATCTACTGTACAAACATTGTCATGGAAACGGGACTCGGGTCTGCTTTAAAGGGCATGGAGCAAGTGGGAAGAGAAAGGAGCTGGACTGAACCCCAAAAAAACCCCAGATACCTCAAGGTCTCACAACTGGATTTTCTTCCACTTTGGGGTAAAAACGCTGCTTCAATTTCCCATTGAGCTGAAGGCTTGACGCGGATCTGAGGAAAAAAACCAATCTTAAAGGGGCGTAAATGTAAAGACAAAAATACCACGTTCAGATCCAACGTGGAGAGCGGGAAATAAAAAGGCGAATTTCACCGAGAATCCAACAGACACAGCTCAAAATGATTCCCATTCCCAGTTCTATTCAGGTTCTTCCCAATCCACTCCTGGTTTCAGCTGGTACTTTAACCACTCTGTTTGTAAGCAACTCAAACCTGCCCTCTGCTCAATTTTGGGAGAGCAGGAGGAGCAGCCACAGATGTTCCAGCTGCAGATGTTCCAGCTGCTGAGACGAAGGAGAAGGAACAAAAATCTGTTTGTTCCACCAAATCCCCTTCACCTGCCCACCACAGAGCCCATGAGTTCATGCCTTGAATATCTGATATTAAAAATCCACCAAATGTTGGTCAAACCACTCTGACCCCCGCAGAGGCAGGGGGTGATTCCAGCCCCTTCAAAGGCTGAAGGAAGGCAGGATTTTCCACAGCCCCTCTGGGACGTGGGATTTCACGTGGAAAGAGTAAAAATCTCTGTTCTGTGGAGCTCTGCAGAGGGGAAATGAGAGGAGGGAAATGAGAGGAGGGAAATGAGAGCAGCTCCAATCTCTGCTCCCTGTGACAGGGACAGGAGCCAGGGAATGGCTGGAGCCAGGACAAGGGGGTTTAGGGTGGATTTAGGGAAAGGTTCTTCCCCCAGAGGGTGCTGAAGTCAGGTTTTACTGAAATCAGGTTTGACTGAAATCAGGTTTTATTAGAATCAGGCTTTGCTGCCCGACATTCCCAAGGCTGCCAGAGCTCCAGGAATGTTTGGACGCCACTCCCAGGGATGCCCAGGGATTTGGGGGTGTCTGTGCAGTCCCAGGAGCTGGACTGGATCATCCTTCATCCCTCCCAGCTCAGGACATTCCCCGGTTCTGTGACACGGAGCCAAACCAGGTATTTTCAGCCCAAACCCTTCCACGGGTGTGATTTACTCCATGAAAGTTCCAGGCATCCCACAAAGGAGGGAGGGATCTAATGAACTCCCCACTGCAAAATCTCTGAAGCTTTTTGTCCCTCTGGACACCTGGAGCTGTGTCCCAGACAAGCTCCAGAGTGTTGGAAAATGTCTGGGAACGAGGAGCTGCTCCCAGCTGGGACCACGGGGAAGGTGCTGAGCTGTTCCCGTCACCCACGGGAAGGAAAAATGGGAAAGAAACTTCTGTGGTGTTTAAAGACATCCACCCACGTGCTCCTGGGAGCGCTGGGAGGTCTGAGATCAGGTTTGACTGGAATCAGGTGCTGCTGGAATCAGGTTTTATTGAAACCGGTTTGTGTCGAAATCGGGTTTCGCAGAACTCCATAAAAAATAGGTGTGCCAGGGGCTGCAGAGGCCAGAATTCCACAGAAATTGGAAATTCAGGGGCTGCAGAGGCCAGAATTCCATAAAAACCAGGGTGCCAGGGGCTGCAGAGGCCAGAATTCCATAAAAATCAGGATGCCAGGGGCTGCAGACTCCAGAATTCCACAGAAATTGGAAATTCAGGGGCTGCAGAGCCCAGAATTCCATAAAAACCAGGGTGCCAGGGGCTGCAGACTCCAGAATTCCACAGAAATTGGAAATTCAGGGGCTGCAGAGCCCAGAATTCCATAAAAACCAGGGTGCCAGGGGCTGCAGAGGCCAGAATTCCATAAAAATCAGGGTGCCAGGGGCTGCAGAGACCAGAATTCCATAAAAATCAGGGTGCCAGGGGCTGCAGAGCCAGAATTCCATAAAAACCAGGGTGCCAGGGGCTGCAGAGGCCAGAATTCCATAAAAATCAGGGTGCCAGGGGCTGCACAACCTGGACAGGCTCAACACACCAACCTGACACTTCTCCAAGCTCCCCAAACTTTCCGTTCCCACCTGATTTCTCCACTAAAAAAAAAAAATATATATATATATATATAAAATCAGGATATCCCTCCTCTGCTGCCAGCCACTCCGCTTCCAACCCGCCCCTGGAATTTCCAGGGGGAATTTCAGGGCTCCGATTGCTGCTCACACAAATTGCTCCGGGGCTTTGTGGTGCTCTGCTCCACTGCCCTTGCAGCAGAACACGGATTTTCCTGTAAAATATCCAAATTCCAGCTGCTCCGGCCCGCTGAGGATCCGCTCACACGGAATTACAAACGTGGAACAAGGAATTTGACTTTTTTTTTTCTTTTTTTTTTTGCCCTCCCTTGCTGAATTCCTTCCTTAGCAGCCACCAGCTCCCGAGGACACAAAATCCCATTATTGAAACAACAGGAGAAGATGGTCCGGGCTAAAAAACACCGGGACTTGGTTGGGAATTCCCACCAAAACACAAGGAATGGGATTATTGTAGGGAATAGATTTTTTTTCCTCCCATTCTGAGCTCCTGGTTTAATTTTATAGGATGAGAGGGGGATAAAAGCAATATTCATTATTCCAAGGTGTTTTAAGCGGGGGAAAAAAAGATTCCTCTGGTTTAGTTTATAGCATTCAATCTATGAATATTTATAAATATGTAACAAAATGGCTGGAACGTGAATTCCAGGACATTCTGGGACCTGGGTGTCTGTCCAGGGCGCTCTGCAAAAACACAAATCCAACAGTTTCTGACACAGCCTGTGGAACAAACTGCTCCCATTTCTCTGGATAATTTTGGCACCACCTCTCTGTCGGTTCCATTAAGATTTCGGAGACTCCTGGGCTTCAAATCCTGTTTGTTTCCCTCACACTGAGGAGGGTTTATGTAATTTTTTTTTTTTTTTTTTTTGATATGAAAGGAGAAGTCCACGCCAAACTCCAGGTCCTGGTAAATCCGGGATGGCTCCAATGCCCATCTCAGACATCCCTGAGCTCCAGCCAAGCCCTACAAAGCAGCACTAAATCTGCAGGAGGGGAAAATCCACAGAATTCAATGCCACAGCACCGGGGAAAAAAAGAATTCCAGCAGCAAAAGCAACTCTGAAAGGGATGGAGGGGTTGGGAAGAAGCTGGACCGGAGATGTTTTCAAATCCAGGGGATGAACGGATGTGGATTTGCACAGGTGGGACACCCAGCCACGGGAAAAAAACCACCAGAACAAAGCAAAAATGGGGAGGGAAACGAGAGGAAAGAAAAGATTCCTGCAATTTTGCTTCCTCCACAAGGCCAGGGCAAAACGATCACGGAATTCCTCAAGCAAGGAGATCAGATTTCCACATTCCAGCTCCACCAGGGCCCAGAGGAGAAGTCATGGACCCTGCAGACAAGAATTCCAGCCCAATTTCAGAGGCTCCAGAGTAATAAATAAGTAATTTAAGGACAAATTCTTCCTGAAAACCATCAGGGAGAAATAAAAAAGGGGGGAAAAAAAAGAAAAAAAAAAAAAAAGAGGGGGGGTGGAAATCAAAACAAAACCTGCTCTAGGATCAGTTTTGGGTGCTCTGAATGGGTTACTTGGAATCTGATTTTCCCATGCCTATTTTTTACTCTTTCTTCTTTTTTTGCCTTTCTTTCACCCTTTTTTTTTTTTTTTTTTCTTTTTTCTTTTTTTTTTTACTCTTTCTTTCCCCTCAGCTTTTGTGCAAAGCTGAAAATATCCAGGCGTGCCTGTTTATGGAATAACTCCGGAGCTGCCAAATTCCCCACCCTCCATTCTGCACTGCTCATTCCCAGCCACCGAGGCCAGAAATGTGAATTTCTGCCCCTTTTTTCTTGGCACCAGGATCTATTTTGAATTGAATGAGCTCATATTTATTTTTTTCCCCCTCGGACAGAAACACACTCCCAGATTTTCATGGGATTTTTTTTAGGGGTTGCTGGATGTGGAAGTCTGATCCAGCAGAGGAGAAACACCCGGATTTACATTTTATTAATATATGTATTTAATATAGTCATATATGTAGCTAACATGTTTGTTTAATTGGTATATTCATTTAATATATTAATGTATATGTAGTATACATTATTGTATTAATATATATTGATATACACGGTGTGTATATATTTATATATTATTATAGAAAATTATTTTATTTATAAATTTGTTATAAATTCATTATTATATAAAATATTTTGTATATTTATTTCATCTATTAATGTATATTTAATATACATTATTATATTAATATATGCAGTTTATACACCAATAAAATAATCATATGAGCCACATATATGAATGAATTTAATATATGTATTTAATACATTGATATATGTAGCTACGTGTTTGTTTTGTTGGTTTATTTAATATATTAATGTATATGTAATATAAATTATCATATTGATATACATTAACCTACACACTTTATATATTTACTTATTCATTTATTATATGTAGATATTATAAATACATTTCTATATTTGCCCAAATATATTTGCAGACCACATCCCAGATTGTTTCTAACCACAGGGTGGGACTGGGGAATATTCCAGGGGTCCTGTGCAGGAGGATTCACTTTTTCTTCCATTCATTTTTCCCCAGGGACACAAAGCCGGGTGACTTTGTGTGTCCAGGGATGGACGGAGCTGCTGGACAAGTGAGGAAAAGCTCAAACCCTCAGGAAAAGCTTTCCCCTGGGTTTTGCTGATTGTTTGGGGGGATATTTTGTTGGGTTTTTTTTCCTTTTTTCCCTTTTTTCCACGGCAGAGGGTTCTTCCCTCTCTGCCTGTCACACCTCAGGCTGGCAGCACAATTTGAGCTGGAAAAGCCAAAATTCACCTTCCGCAGCGGCCTTGGCTGAGGGAATTGTTGTTGGGGATTGTTGGGCTCCTGGAAAAGCCACAGGACACCATCTTTACTTAACCCCTATTAAACGTCCCCAAAATCCTGCCCTGGGGAATGATCAGGGTGGAATTCCACTCCTCACATCTTCTGGAAGCCCAAACTAAAACCCAACAGGAGGGATTTTACTGCTGAGCCAATAAAAATTTCCACTTAAAAGGAATTAATGCCTTCAATAACACATTTGAGTCCCCGTCTCTTGCATAAATGAAAGGTCACGCACTCAGCTCTTCCAAACTCAATTATTTCTCTCATAATGAAGTTTATACAGGACATTAAATGGGCAAATCAAACTGAAGCCATCCCTCTTGACTAGCTGGAGTTGGAATAATTATGAACAACGACGTTCAATGCCCAGAAAATAAAAATATTTCCAAAAATCCTCATTTTTTTCCGGAGAGCTGATGGCCAGATTTGCTGTTGGAAGGTTCGGGATACTCCAAATTCCCTTTCAGGAGAGGTTCAATTTTATCCCTTTCGAGTGGGCATGGCTCCTATCAGCCCTCCACATCTGCTAATTAAGCACTCTTCAGTAATTAAAGTTCTTGCAGTAAAAAAAAAATTAAGAATTAGGAGGCGATCACTAGGGATTAAACACTCCCAGCACAAAGGGGAACGTGGAAAAGCTGATTTGCAGGAACAAACTGGGACCTGTCGCAGTTTTCTGCGTAAAACTGGGGAGGGAACGGTGTTTACACGAAATTTTCCTGATTTTGGTGAGTTTTCCACTTTGTCACTGAAATTATTGGACCAGCTCTGGCAAGTGTTGTCCAAGAAGGGTTTGGACAACGCTGTCAAGCACAAAATGGGATTTTTGGGGTGTCCAGGAGCTGCACTTGGATGATTTTTGTGGGTCCCCCCCTGTTGCAGACAGGTAAAAGACGTTGTAAAAGAAAGTTTTATATATATGTAGATGTAATATATTTAAGTTAAAAGTTTATATATGTATATATATGTATATTTTTATATGCGTTTATATATATTTTATATATATTTTATATATATGTTTATATATCTGTGTAGTTACAGAAAATTACATATATATATGTTATAAATAATCCATTATAAAATACGGATTAGGCCCTGCTGCTTTAGCTAACAGCAGATAACTTGCAGGTTCTCATACAAAACAATTTTGGGAATGAACAGTTCGTTAGCACAACAATCTATTCTCGGGGAGAAAATCTAGTTTGCACCTGCACAAACTTTAGATGTGTTCCATGAGGACCCACAAAGGAAAAATGTAAAGAACCTGAACCTTAGAACATTCACACAAATCACCTTCTGACCAATAAAGGGAGAAGAGAGAAAACTACCAGCCAAGGCTGCACATGAGGTCTGTGAAAACCGGATAAAATAAGGGATGTGAATAAAGATTTGGCTTTTCCTACATGAAGAAAATAGAAATTATTTATTTCAACGCCTCCCAACCTGGGACATTTTATGATTCGGTGATTTGAGGGCTCCGCTGCCAGATGCCACCAAAATTGGCCAAATTAAAGCACCAAATTTGGCCAAGTTAAAACAGCAAAACTGGCCAAATTAAAGCACCAAAATGGGCCAAAGTAAAGCACCAAAACTGGCCAAGTTAAAACACCAAAACTGGCCAAATTAAAGCACCAAAATGGGCGAAATCAAAGCACAAAACCTGGCCAAATTAAAACACCAAAATGGACCAAATCAAAGGACCAAAATGGGCCAAATCCAAGCACCAAAATGGACCAAATCAAAGCACCAGAACTGGCCAAATTAAAATACCAAAATGGACCAAATCAAAGGACCAAAATGGGCCAAATCCAAACACCAAAATGGACCAAATCAAAGCACCAGAACTGGCCAAATTAAAACACCAAAATGGACCAAATCCAAGCACCAAAACTGGCCAAATTAAAACACCAAAATGGACCAAATCCAAGCACCAGAATTGGCCAAATTAAAACACCAAAATGGACCAAATCCAAGCACCAGAAGTGGCCAAATCCGAGCACCAAAATGGGCAAAATCCAAGCACTAAAATGGGCCAAACTCAAGAACCAAACTGAACCAAATCCAAGCACCAAACTGAGCCAAACCCAGGCTCCACAGCCCCCTCAGAGGTTCCTGCAGCGCTCTGTCCCTCTCCTCCCTCACCCCGGAGCGAGCGTCACTTGATGTTTGCTTGGCTTTAATCGAGGCTCCCATTTTTGCAGAGCATTAGCACGGCCTCTCTCCAGCCCTGATTGGGCTCATTTGCATATGCAAATCGCACGCCAACAGGAGACAATTAATATTCCCTCGGCTTCATTTAGGGCCGCAGCAAACGTGGGTCAATATCTGCTGGGGCTGAGTCAGCAAATGCTAATTAGCTGTGCTGCTTCCAGGCCTTCCAATCAATTAGTGGGATATTAAGGCAGACTGGCTGGGAGCTCATTGGAGTAATAAAAAAAAAATAATCTCTTTTGCGTGGCTAAAAGGGAAAGAAGAACGGGAAGGTTTGACTCTTCCTTCCCCGGGGAGTTGGGGTTGTTCGGGATCTTGGTGGAGGGAAAATCATCCAGCCCTGGAACGCGGCTCTGCTGGGCTGGATTGGGAGGGGAAAAGCAGGAGGGATATCCCAAAGCCACAGGGATATCCCAAAGCCACAGGGATATCCCAAAACCACAGGGATATCCCAAAGCCACAGGGATATCCCAAAACCACAGGGATATCCCAAAGCCACAGGGATATCCCAAAACCACAGGGATATCCCAAAGCCACAGGGATATCCCAAAGCCACAGGGATATCCCAAAACCACAGGGATTTCAGTGAGAGTTTTCCCCTCTGCCCTTCTTGGAACAATTGGTGCCTCAAGTTTTATCTTTGCTGTGTTCCAGGTTCTGTGCTGCCCAGGTGCAGCTCTGAGCTCACACTCAGGGTCACTCAGCTCTCTGCACACAGCAGCCACACAAAACAAATCCTGTTCCTGTGCACACCAAGGACAGCTGGGACAAGTGTTCAGCCCCAGAGCACAAACAGCGGTGGCTGGAGGGAGAAAACTGGGATGGGACTGCAGAACCTGGAGCTGGAATTGGACAATGAAACCCAATGTGCAAATGGACCAAAACTTATAAAAGTGTGAGGCCTCGTGACCGTTTGTCCATTTTTGTTGGATTATTCATTTTTCTGACACAGAGATGGGGCTCCTGAGAGGAATTTTAAAAACTTTTATTCCATTATCTGTCTCATGTGAAGGGTGAGACAGTACAGGTGTTATAATTCACAATAAGAAGCCAAACAATTTCCTAATTCCAATACATTATAAGCGTTTCTTGGCCTGTCAGCTTTTGCCACTCCATGCTGCAAATGCCTCAAAGCAAATCATCTAAAAACACTCTTCGTGGATTCCACTACAATGCATCTTTCACAGTTCTATTTCTCCAAATTATCCAGTCTCTTTGCTAGGCCATCATTTGAAACTTGTTTCGAGGGCTGCGGACCCTGTGTGAGCCTTCTGTCAGGCTTTAAAACTTCTCTACAAATCCATTTCCCACACATTTTGTGCCCATTTTGGGTCCACCTTGGGTGTAGCCCTGCCCAGGCTCTTGTCCTGCCCAAGGTGGATCCTAAAGGCCTTTCAATAAATCTCTATTTTATTTTCTGTCCAGTCTCCGTTCCAGCTCAGCCCTCCCAAGGCATCACAGTGGGAACACCCCGGAGGAATGGGAGCAGCA
Source organism: Progne subis subis (assembly GCA_022316685.1). Lineage (NCBI taxonomy): Eukaryota > Metazoa > Chordata > Aves > Passeriformes > Hirundinidae > Progne > Progne subis. Next base: position 228,580 of record JAKJHU010000350.1, on the reverse strand, counting down.
CACCCCACACCAAACCCCGGTGTCCAGGACAGGGATCCCCGGTGATTCCTGAGCACTTCCACCCCCAGGCCAGGCATTCCAGGATGTCACAGCTCCAAAAATCCCACTGAGCACTCCAGGACCAACACCACGAGCTGCCGGGAGCCGGCAGTGCCCTGAGGAGCTGCGGGACCAGCTCGGCCACCCGAGGGTCCATCCGGAAATCCGCTGGATCCTCCCCAAAACCCACGCGCTCCAGCTGAGCTTCCCACCCTGAGGAGCGCTCTGGGATGAAGTGACCCCGTCGAGAAGATCCTTTGGAACCACCTGGTTTGCTCCAGCTGGCTCAGCCCAGCCACAGGAGAGGCACAAGCAGGAAAATCCATGGGAATGGAGCTTTTGAGGCGTTTCCCCTCACTCAGCTGTGTTACCCTGGTTTTTCTGAGTTTTTTAAAGCCTTTTGAATTTTCATAAAATGGAGTCAGATCTTTTAGCTACTGTACAAATTAGGAGCAGTTTCTACCTTTTTCCCCACAGATGTAACATAAACAAATCCTTTGTTTTTCATTCTCTGTCCTTTGTTTGCACATTTCTAACCTGAAAACAACTGTAACAGACAGCTGGTCTAGCCACTTGGCTGAGAGGTGAAAAACCCCAGAAGCCAATCCTCAGCCAGACCCACAAATGTATAAAAAGTAAGAAATAAACAGGAGAGGCTCTCTCCGCCCGGACTCAGCCTTGAGCTGGCACAGAGGAACCTCTCAGCCCTGCGAAATTTCTCGTCTCCGTGTGACAGCTTTGCGTGTCTCGGTGACACAGCTGCACCAACCCCACGGATATTTGACCTTGGGAACTCATGGAAAGCTCCTGGATGCAGAGCCAAGCTCAGTGAACAACCCCATTCCTGCTTTCCGCCCCTTTTCCCACCTAAGGAAGTGTCAGCTCACGAACAAGACTCCCCAATTCCCAGGGAAATCCAGCTGCCGGCACAGCCTAAATTCCCATTTATTTCTTCACCCTCTAATCAAGAATTTTTTTTTTTTTTGGCTTCATGAGTGCCTGAGCACCTGCTGCAGCCCCGAGCTCATCAACACCGCACGGGGCAGACACCTGGCTCCTCTGCTGGGTTTTACATCCCAAAATTCCTTGGACGCGACGGAGCAGCACTCGCACAGCTCCTGCCAAGGCTGGCAGGAATAACTGCGTCACCCCTGCCACGCCAATTTGCCAATCCCTCCCCTTCCAAGGCTGGAATGGCACTGGCTGGAATGTGCTTGTGAGCAGGAGAACAATTCCAGCTCTGTTCGGCCCTTTTTTGTTCCGGAGCGAAGTGGGAATAAACAGCAAAATGGGATTTAAAAGCCAGCTTTGGATCTCTCGGGTGGCTTTCTGCGCTCTGGAAGCTGTCCAGAAAACAGCAGCTCCCGTCTGAACGCTGAAGGAGGAGTTTTGGGGTCTTTTTGACCCCAAAGCAAGGAATTTATTCACTGCCAGGCCACAGTTTCTCCCAGTGCTGGCACAGACCCGCAGCACTGGCAGGAATTCGGGTTAATTTGGGATAAAAAAGCCCAGGTGAGGGATTTTGACCAACCAGGTGCTATTTCTCCCTCCAAATTCCTACCCACCACTCCACACACGTCACTGGCAGGGAACATTCGTGCCAAATCCCTCATTTCCAATCCGTGGCCCATGGAAATGGACCAGGAGCTGCAGGTTGGCAACACGGACACGGAAGAAAATTCCCCATGAAAAACCTGTTCAAGGCAAACCAGATTTTATACATGAGGTGGAAAACACTTAATTGGGGACGGAATCAATGCAGGGCTACGCCTGAAATCTAATTATCCATCTCCTCTTGCAGACACTGCCCTGTGTAAAACAACCCTGTCACTCAATAGCATTGACAATCCTGCTCTCCTGCTTTTCCATGGAATCCAGGAAAAAAAAAAAAAAAAGGCAAATTAAAGGCCCTGTGCTGGCACATCCCAAAATCCAGGATTTTATGAGCTTTATCACCACAAGCTGTGAACTTTATTTTCTGAATGGAGCACGGCTCTCCGCTCGGGAATAGAGATGGGGAAGATCCAATGTGGATATTCAGGAATCATTTCCCCATTTTCCAAACACCTCAGCACGTCAGGCAGCTCCACCTGACACTGCCCCAGCCCACAACAGCCCCTGAAACTCAGGAGGAATAAAACAATAAAAATGTCGAAAGCTGATAGAATTGTCTGAGCTGAAGGAGGGAAGGTTCTGCTCTGACATCGGGATGAAATTCCTTCCTGGGAGGGTGGGGATGGGCTGGGATGGAATTCCAGGGACGCTCTGGCTGCCCCTGGATCCCTGGGAGTGTCCAAGGTCAGGCTGGAGTGTCGCCGAGACACACAAGCAGTCACATGCAGACAAGTATTTGAAAGCAGAGTTCTTCCAGCTCCTCCTGAGAGAGCGGAGAGCGAAGGACAGACCCTCTTTGTTTATTCTTTACTTTTTATACATTTGTGGATCTGGCAGAAGATTGGCTTTTTGGGTTTCCACCCCTCATCCTCAGTGGCCAGACCAATTGTCAGTTACAGTTGTTTTCAGGTTAGAAATATGCAAACAAAGGACTGAGAATGAAAAACAAAGGGATTTGTTTATGTTACATCTGTGGGAAAAGGTAGAAAACTGCTCTAATATTGTACAGTAACTAAAAGATCTGACTCCATTATGAATTTCAAGAAGGCTAATAAGAAAGCTCAGAAAAACCAGGGTAACACTGGAGCAAGCTGGGATGGTGGGAGTTGGAATGAGATGAGTTTCGAGGTCTCTTCCAACCCAAACCATTCCAGGATTCTGAATCCCCCATCAGAATTCCCAGCTCGTTCTGCATTTAGCACCTCATTAACACCTGGAAATTTGGATATTTTATATCCACAACATCCACAGCGGAATGTTTGGTTGGTTTCGTGGGGTTTTTGTTTGGCTTTGTGCGTTCTCTAGTTCGGGGTTTTCGTTCTTTGGGTTTGTGGGGATTTAGATTTGTTTGGGTTTTGTGGATTTTAATTTGGTTGGGTTTGTGGTTTTCAATTTGTTTGGGTTTGTGTCTTTTTAGTTCGTTTGGTTTGTAGTTTTTAGTTTATTTGGGTTTGTGGTTTTTAGTTTATTTGGGTTCATGGTTTTTAGTTTCTTTGGGTTCGTGGTTTTTAGCTTGATTTGTGTCTTTTTAGTTTACTTGAGTTTGTGGTTTTTCAATTTGTTTGGTTTGTGAGTCATTCGTTTGTTTTGTTTCTGTGGATTTTTGGCTGGTTGGTGTTTGTGGGTTTTCAGCTTCTTTTGTGGGATTTCAGTTTACTTGGGTTTGTGGGTTTTAGTTTATTTGGGTCTGTGGGATTTTAGTTTATTTGGGTTTATGGGTTTTAGTTTATTTGGGTCTGTGGGAATTTAGTTTATTTGAGTTTGTGGGTTTTAGTTTATTTGGGTCTGTGGGATTTTAGTTTATTTGGGTTTATGGGTTTTAGTTTATTTGGCTTTGGTTGGTTCGGGTTTTCCTCCTCCAAGGACACTGTCAGTCCATCAAACCCAGAAGCTCATTTGGAGCAGCTTTTAGAGAAAAATCTCGATGATCGAGCTTCCAACGCCAACAAGAACTCAAATTGATCCACGAGCAACAGGAAAAGGGAGAAGTGCAGCAGCATCCCACCAAATCCCAGAGCCAGGAACGCTCCGAGAGGGACGGGAAGCAGCATTTAATTGTATTTTCTCCATCCTGTTTGCACAACTCCGCAAAGAGCCTGTGAAGAAGGAGCCGCCTGTGCCCCAGCAAGAGCGGGGATTGATCTCCAAGCAGCTCCGGCTCCTCGGGGCTGTTTCCCTCGGGATTTAAACGCCTCTAATTCCTGAAAATGAGCAGTGCTCGTGCAGCCCTAATTGCTCCTCCTCGATCAGCCCCCAGTGTTTGCAGAGAGAATTCGGTGCAGCTGCCATCGATGTCTTGGGAAGGGAAAGCTCCATCCCCCGGAATTCCTCAGGGATGCACAGGGCGCTGGCTCCCTCCAGGAATTCCCACGGAACTTTGGAAGGGGGGAAATCCAGACCACCAAAAAAAAAAAAACCCAACAAAACCCAAAAAACAAAAACAAAACAACAACAACAAAAAACCCAACAAACCCAAAAAACCAAAAACAAAACACCACCAAAAAAAAAAAAAAACCAACCCCCACAGACTACAAAAAAAAAAAAAACCAAAAAAACCCCCAAAAAAACAAAACAAAACAAAACCCCCCCACAACCCCAAAAAACCCCAAAAACCAAAAACAAAACACCACAAAAAACAAAAACAAAAACCAAACCAAAAAAACCCCACAAACCACCAAAAAACAAACAAACAAACAAACAAACAAACAAAAAAACAACCCAAAAAACCCCAAAAAACCAAACCACAAAACCCACCCTAAAATTAAAGTTCGAAGTTACAAATGGGAAGGTTCTAAAAAAAAAAAAAACCCTGCATCCCTCTTTTTTAATATTTTACTTAAATATTCATGTATTTTGTGTTTATATATCTTTAAAATAGTCACTTATTGGTTTGTATCCCTTTGTATCCCTTTAAAAAAAGGAACCTGGGGCTCTCCAGGAGTTTCCACTGATTTTGGCTTTTTGGATCACCAAAAAAAAAAAAAAAACCCAACAAAAAACAAAACCCACCCTAAAATTAAAATTCTAAGTTCCATAGTTGAGTATTCCTAAAAAAATAGCATTATTGTGTCCCTCTACTTCTAGAGAGCCCTCTTTGATTATATTTTTACTTAGCTATATTTTATATTTTATATCTATTCCTATTTAAAATATTGCTTAATTTTTAAAATATTTGTATTTATCTCTATCCCCTTAAAATATATTTTCCTCAATATTTATATGCCTAAACATAATATATATTATTATTTTATATTATATATGTGTGTATATATATATATATTAAAAAAAACCCCACTTTTTAATTTGTGCCCCTCTTCTACAGACAGATTTATAAATTGTGTCCTGACAAGGATATAAATGAAAATACAACCCCATGCTCTGCCTGACAAGGCGGGGATTGCTCCGAGCTTGGATTTGGGAAGTCTTTTCCAACCCAAACTCTTCCGTGACTTGTTTTTTTTTTTCCTTAAATCCCTTTTGATTCGTCACCCTCGGGTCTAACACAGCATCCGGAGGCGGTGATTTCATAATAATTGAATTTACTTTAATAATTTAATCTTCTTTTATCCCTTCATTAGTGAACAAATAAACCACCTGCTCTGCATCCCCTGCTTTATTTATTATTTCTGTGGAGTTTGTATCACTTCTCCTCCCATTGCCCCGGACTTGCCTGATTTATTTTAAATCAGCTCTGAGTGAATTCCTCAGGTGTGAGGCAGCAAGGAGAGGAATTAATTCCTCTTTGCAGTCCAGCCTCACACATCTTCCAGGACAAGCATTTCTACAATTTTAGGAAGATTTTTCAGCAGTTGAGGCTGACAAGATTCACGTCCCAGTCAAATTTAACCGGGTTTATTTATAACCGCCTCCAAAATTCTGCAGCTGAAAGGGAATTCAGGGCTCCACAGCTGGGTTGGGGCTGAGAGAAGAATCAGCGAGGAAAGAAGGAAAAATCCCCCAGTCTGAGGGTGAGCCGGGCTAATTAGGAAATCATGTTGAATTCAAGGGACAGTAAACGAGGAAAGAAAACAAATTTAGGGCTGCTGAAAGCATGAAAGCACTTAATTTAAATATTTTCTAAATGAGACGTGCTGCAATGGAGCTCCCTGAGCTGCTGGTGCTTCCTAGAAGCTCCTAAGAAAAAAAATTACCTTGAGATCAAAGCATTTTATTGAAATGGAAATGAAATCCTCTCTGTTCTCCCAACTCCCCAAGAAAAAGCCGGCGGTTTTTCACTCCCAGTGGTCCTGCCACGCTTGCCCTCGGTTCTTTTTCCACTCCAGCCACGAAATCCAGTGATTTGTGCTGCTCTCAGCCCCTCTCCCCTCCCCAAATGGGATTTTGAGGGGAGGATCCATTCCCCAAATTTGCAAGCCCCACAGCAGCTCTGTGCGCACCCAGGAACAGGAATTCCCACACCACGGAATACCCTGAGCCCTTTTTGGGGTCCCTGCCGACTCTGCGGGGTGAGGTGGGGCAGAACCAGCTGTGCCACATCTGGGGACGGACGCCAAACCTCTGGAGCCTTCACCCCGAAGCTCTGCAGCACCGTCCACACCCCTGGGCTGGGCTGGGGAGCTCCAGCCTTGGTCTTTTCCCGGCCTGAGGAGGGATGAGCACCAAACCCCTGCCTCATCCCCAGGGAAAAGGGATTTGGGATCTGCAGGGAACTCCCAGCAGGCACAGGAAGGTGGGGAGCAGGGGAGCAGACAGGAGATGGAGAGAGGGGAGGGAAAGAGGAGCGAGGGAGATCCTGCAGCACAGGAACGGGGCGAAGTCCTGAAAGCACGAAGGTCGAGAAGGAAGAGCGGCGGCGCTGGAGCTGTTCCTCAAATCCCTGAACCTCTGGAGGCACCTGGGGCTGGAGCAGCAGCTCTGCAGAGCCAGGAGCTCCTTCTGCCCTTCCAGGAGTTCCTGTCCTTCCAGGAGCTCCTTCTGCCCTTTTGGTCTTCCAGGAGAGCTCCTTTTGCCCTTTTGGTCTTCCAGGAGAGCTCCTTTTGCTCTTCCAGGAGCTCCTTCTCCCCTTCCAGGAGCCTCTCCCCTTCCAGGAGCTCCTTCTCCCCTTCCAGGAGCTCTTTGTGCCCTTCCAGGAGCTCTTTGTGCCCTCCCAGGAGCTCCACATTGTCCTTCCAGGGGCACTGTTTTGCCCTTTTGCTCTTCCAGGAGCTCCACGTTGTCCCTACAACTCCTGGCAGGAGAAGGCAGCCAGGGGGGTTCATTCTCAGATTTTTAAGCCACACAGCAACTCCTGGTTGCTCTTCCCGGAGCTCTTCCAAGGAAGCTCATCCTGGAGCTTGTTCTGCCCTTCTACTACTCCACGTTGTCCCTACAACTCCTGGCAGGAGGGGACAGCCAGGGGGGTCGGGCTCTGGGAACAGGGAACAGGGACAGGAGGAGAGGGAACGGCCTCCAGTTGAACCAGGAGAGGTTTAAACTGGGTATCAGGGAAAATTTCTGCATGGAAAGGGTGGCCAGGCCTTGGAACTGCCCAGGGAGGTTTGGAGAGCCCGTCCCTGGAGGTGCCCAAGGAATTCCTGGAGGTGGCACTCTGGGGTCAGGGTGGGCGTGGGGCACAGCCTGGATGCTCCTGGAGGGTTTTTCCAAGCCGGGATTCTCACAGGGACATTTCACAGCTCTCCAGCCCTGCCCAGCCTTGTCCCTGTTCCATCGCCATGTTGGCTGAGCTGGGTGTGCTGGGACAGCGGGAATGCCAGGAAACACCTCGGGAATGCCAGGAAACACCTCGGGAATGCCAGGAAACACCTCGGGAATGCCCAGAGAACACTTGGGAATGCCCAGAGAACACTTGGGAATACCCAATGAACACAAACACCCCAAGAATGCCCAATGAACACCTCGGAAATGTCCAAAGAACACTTGGGAATGCCCAGCAAACACCTTGGGAATGCCCAATGAGCACAAACACCCCGGGAATGCCCAGAGAACTCCCCAGGAATGCCCAATGAACACCCTGGGAATGCCAGGACACGGGAATGCCAGGACACGGCTGCATCCTCCAACAGACATCACTGGAAATGGTTCTGTGCCACTTCGGTGCCTCCAGCCTCCAACTTTCTTCCTGTCCTCTTATTTTTTTTTTTTTTTTCTTTCCAGAGAGCTTTTGTTCCCCGATTTTAAAATCTGTTTCTTTTGATGCCATTTCCCAAGGCCGGCTCCGAGGGAGGAGGAGAATATTGAGCGGGCTTTGGTGGCAGATCACACCTGAGCTGTTCACTGCGGGACTCACGCACTGCTCTGCCTTCAAACGGGAATTCTCCCTTCACCCGCTCTTCCCTGAGCCCCAGATCCCCAAGGAACTGAAGCAGCATTCCAGCAGCATCCAAACCGCGTTTATCACCTCATTCAGCCTTAATTAACACCCAAAATAAGAGGATAATTTGCTTTGGGGCAGGCTCAGGGTGGCAATTCCCTGAGTTAAGCCCTGTCCCGCCCTCAAAATAAAGCTCTGATTTATGCCAACGCTCTCTCCGTCACTCTGGCTCAGGTTACGTTTTAAATACATTTATTTTCCCCCTCAGTTAGAGCCTTGAAAGCCTCCTAATCACCAGTCAAATAAACTCCAGATCATTTCAGATGTGTGTGACTAAAGGGCAGCCCGGGCGCCAGCCTTTGTACAAGATTTCCTGCAGCATCGAGGTAATAATAAAAAAAACATTACAAAGTGTACAAGGAGCCGTGTGTAAATGCCAAAAAAGGAACTGGAAATGTCAAGGAAGTGCAAAAGCAGCTGCGTGTCCTCTGTCCCAGGGTTTGGGAGCGACGTGGTCTCACGCAGAGACGCACAGATGTTCCAGCAGAGGGGCTGCAAACGGGCAGATCTGAAACAAATGGTGAACTCTGGGGGGGAAAAAAGCAGTTTTGCAAATGGATTTGCCTCTCCTCCCAGTAGGTGCTGAGCTCACCCGTCCTGACATCATTGCCTGTCCCCAAATCCTCACCTGTCCCAAAATCCTCACCTGTCCCAATGTCCTTACCTATCCCAAAAGATTCTCCTGTCCCAAAATCCTTACCTATCCCAAAAGATTCTCCTGTTCCAAAAGATTCACTTATCCTAAAATCCTAACCAGTCCCAAAAGATTCTCCTGTCCTGACATTCTCAGCTGTCCTGACATCCTCACTTGTTCCAAAATCCTTACCTATCCCAAAAGATTCACCTGTCCCAAAATCCTCACCTGTCCCAAAATTCCTTACCTATCCCAAAAGATTCACCTGTCCCAAAATCCTCACCTGTCCCAATGTCCTTACCTATCCCAAAAGATTCACCTGTCCCAAAATCCTCACCTGTCCCAATGTCCTTACCTATCCCAAAAGATTCACCTGTCCCAAAATCCTCCCCTGTCCCAACGTCCTTACCTATCCCAAAAGATTCACCTGTCCCAAAATCCTCACCTGTCCCAAAATCCTTACCTATCCCAAAAGATTCACCTGTCCCAAAATCCTCACCTGTCCCAATGTCCTTACCTATCCCAAAAGATTCACCTGTCCCAAAATCCTCCCCTGTCCTGCCAGCCCTCACACCCAACCCCTGGGAATAACCAGAGCTGCTCTCTGACCTTTCGAGGACGAGTGGGACAATCCTGGGACAAGCTCTGCCCTCACAGCTGACCCCACCGAGCCCCTGCCAGCTCTGACCTCTCAGCGCCTCGAGGCAGAGCAGAGAACTGGAGAACCTCACCAGAAATTAGAAGGGACTTGAAGAGAATTTAATTGGTGATAGCACGAAATGCTGCGAGGCTCCAGCATCACCTCGGTGAAGGCATTTCCCTGGCTGAATGTCCGGGGTAATTGCCCGGTTGGACTCATTACCAACAAGTTCTCAGCCTTAATGATAATTTTTAAGGACTCCAGCAAAGGAAAAAAGAAAAAAAAAAGAAAAAAAGAAAGAAAGAAAACATTTATGGGGAGCTGCAGAGCATTTTAGGTTCAGTAATCAACAGCTGTGTAAGTTGAATTTGAACACGGTTAATTTGGCATTCCCCCGGCAGCGCCGCACGTCATGACCCGACTTCCACTGTGAAACAGCGTTTTTCCAGATATCCAAGGGCTCCACTGCCCCAGTGTTTGAGGGTTTGCAGCCTTCACACCCAGCCCTGCACGCCCACAGGCGCTGGGCGTCGTTTGTGGCAGCGAACACAGGGCTTGGGGAGGCAGGGGAAGGGAAAAGCGAAATAACGAACGGGTGAAGAGAATGGAAGGAAAGTGCAATAATTCAAATCTCCTGGTGCCTGCGTGGACACTGCCCCTGGAAATCCCACTGTCATGCCCACCCTTCCCAGACAGTCCAGGGAATTCAGCCAGAGGACATTTGGAATGGAAAAAAACCCAATTATTCTGGAAAGAACCATCATTTTTAAATGCTGAAAAAGATGATTAAATTACACAACAACGAGGCAGAGATACGCAGATCCTGGCAGAGACTCTGCAGCTCAGTTTCCCACCTCCCAAGCTGAATTGAGGTGCAATTCCCTCCTGGACTCACCCTCGTAGCTGGCCTGGAAGCCTTGGGCACTCACGGCGTAGTCGCTGACGAGCCACAGGGACAGCACGAGGCCGGTGCTGACGATGGGAGCAGGCAGCTGGAATCCTGTCAGCCTGGGAAAAAACCCACAGCGGGGTCAGACTCAGCAGGAAAAACCCACAGCGAGGTCACACTCAGCAGGAAAAACCCACAGCAGGATCACACTCATCACTGCTGACCTGAAAATCCCACACAAGGTCACAGCCACCAGGAAAAACCCTCACACAAGGTCACCCTCAGCACTGCCCTGCAAAAATCCAGGAGTGGGGCAGAGCCCACCACGCTCCTGGAGAAGGAGCTCAGAGCTGCAGGACACCTGGGACAGCGACAGCAACAAATCCTGGGCTTTTCCCACCTTCTGCCTGACCACAGGAAGTGCTGCTGTCATTTCTCACAGTTTTGCACAAGTTTTCACAGGTTTTCTTCACTCCTGTGGTTCTTCACTGGTCCTGTCCCAAACCCTTTAATGCTTCACACCTTGGTCACCACCACCTGCCCTGGGGCACTCCACAAACCCCAAAAAACTCCAACCCTGGAATGCTGGAGCAGAACCCACCCCACCCACAGCCTGGGACGGAGATTTTGGGGTGCTGAGTGAGCCCAGGGCATTGTTCAGTAACTCTCTGAAATATTTTGAGAACCTCAGAGTAAAAATCTGACCGAAGAGTTCTACAGGCTGCACTAAAGTGAACACAGGAATGGGCAAAAAGTGGATCTTTGCGAGGAATTAAACCCTTCAGCGCAGTGCCTGCAGGGTGTTTGCTGTGGATAAGGCTGGAAGTTTCTAGAAACCCTCCCCACCCTCACCCAGCCCAGCCCAAGGCCAAGGACGGGGTTTTTATGTGGGGACAGATCCAAAATGCACCACAGCAAAGGCTGGCAAGGCTCCCAGAGGTAAAAAATCCAAGGCCACAGCCATGAAATTGCTGCATGAGAGGGTCTGGGAGCTGCAGGAATTCCCAGGACACGGGCACAAATCAGAGGGAAGGGAAGAAAATAAAACTGGACAAATCCAGGAACTCCCAGCCCTGGCGTCTCGTCCTCCCACCCACTTCCCTTATGGACTCAATGTTTTAATACTGATTTTATTACAAAAGCCTGTTCATTAATGACTTCCATTAATCCCAGACACAAACCCCTGGTGCTGAGCCGTCCCCAGACCAGCTTATTCCCCAAAATTACAGTTTTACAACTTCCAAACCTTCTCCTTCTGCTTGGCCAAGGGCATTCCTGGACAGATTTCCAGTTTAAAGCAATCCCATAGCGGATTCCTGCCTGTCCAGGAATCCCAAACCCAGACTTCTACAAACCACAGGAGCAGCAGGAACTGAAGGGATTTGGTACCATTTGGGATCAAAAGTGCTCAAGGCATCAGGAGGGCAGGAGCAGCAGGAGATAAACAGGAAAAAAGAGAATTTAAAGCTTCTTACAACACACCCCGAGGCTTATCCCACCTAGAGCAGCCAGACTTTGTGCCAGGGGGGCAAAGGATCACCTGTGACACAAAGCTCTCTGACCCTTCCAGAAATACCTGCAAATATTATTTCATTCAGAACATTTCCCCTCTTCACATGGAACGGAAAGGCACCCACAGAACAAAACCAGATTTGGGGGGGCACCATTTAAATCTCCCTGAGCACCCAGCCCAAGCAATTCCTGCTTAAAGCCATCACCGGAGACAGCCAGGGAACTTCCCTCCTCCTCTCTGGCTCTCATTGAGCAAACCTAAATATATTTCACAGGCATTTGAGCTCTGACTGATGAGAGCTGACAGGCCCTGCCTGAGAACTTTATTGAAGCAAAATTTCCAGTTATTGGCGGAGCTCACGGAGTTGCCAGCCCATGATTTAAGTTTTAATGTCAGCACTGACCGGCCCTCGGCATAAAACCCGACGTCTGGACAAGCTGGAAGGACAATTGCTCCTGTTTATTAATAACCAGAGGTGCCAGGATCCAGAAGGATTCAGTTTTTTTACTGTGATGAGGAAAAGCGTCGTTGTTTTTATTAATTAATTTGGCAGTTCGATTAGAGTGGCCTGCTGAAACATCCATGCACTCAAAAAAAACAAAGAAAAAAAAAAAGAAAATCCAGGAAATGCCTGGAGCAGCTTTAATAAAAGCAGAACCTGCTGATTTCTGATTTCTCTTCCCCTGATCACCCCACACCATCACTCAGGAGTCTGTTCGTGCAGCCTGGGCTTTTTTCATTACCCAGAGTGGATCTGCTCCCTCTGAGCGGAGCTTTTTGCATCCTGGATTCTGCTCACAACCCCTGAGCTAAAAGGATCCCACTTTGCAGATGTTGCTTTTAATTCAGGGCAACACGAACATGTCCTTTACCTGTAAGGAAGAGCTGCTGTCCCCGAGGAGTCACGGGAATTAAGTGTTACCTGAAACAGCACTGCCCTGCAGCATTTATTGCAACACAACCGGTATTTTCTACTAACAGGGATTTAAAAGAGAAGTGCCTGTGCACGAGGGCATGAAATTGTCACCGAGTTTGTTCCACACTGACTGGAGAGACAATTGCCAGGGGAACCTCTAGAAACTGATAAACCCAACCAGATCTGCTCCTCAGAGGTTCCCTCTTCCCAGAGCCAGCAGAGCCTGGCAGCGCCAAACCCTGCCCCAAAATCTCCAAACCCTGCTCCAAACCCTGCCCCAAAATCTCCAAACCCTGCTGCTCCAAACCCTGCTCCAGACCCTGCTGCTGCTCAAAACCCTGCTGCTCCAAACCCTGCTCCAAACCCTACTCCAGACCCTGCTGCTCCAAACCCTGCTGCTCCAAACCCTGCTCCAAAATCTCCAAACCCTGCTCCAGACCCTGCTGCTCCAAACCCTGCTCCAAAATCTCCAAACCCTGCTCCAGACCCTGCTCCAGACCCTGTTGCTCCAAAATCTCCTCCAATCCCTGCCCCAGTCCCTGCTCCAGACCCTGCTGCCCTGCACACCAAAAGCCTCTCTCCCCTCAGAACATCACAGGTGGCTCCGGTGGCGCTGCTGAAACCAAGCTGAGTCCGGAGGAAGCAGGAAATGCTGCTTCCATCGGGAAAATACCCGGGCAGCACCTGCCACACTCTGCCCCACAGCCCTCCCCGGGAAATCCTGCACTGGGAATGAGCTGGAACTTCTGCTTCCCACTGAAATCACAAGAAAAGCCACTTCTCCTCTAAAGCCTCCAGCCAATGCACACAGCTGAGTTTTTTTCTCTTCCCTGATGTCCTTGTCCTGTCCAAGTGAGAGCCCAGGCAGCATCCCCTTGAAGGAACGATAATTTACCACGTCCACGTTCAGAACATCAGCTCTGCTGCTCCAAAGCTCCAGGACAGACAGGATTGGCAGGAATCCCTGCTTGGTAACTTCTCCTGCCCTCCTCCCTAAATCTGCAGCCCAGAGAAATTTAAACCGCGGGAATGGAGGACAGAACATGGAACCATTCCCCACCAAACAGCAATTCTGGCATCGCTGATCTTTAGGGCAGCAATCACAAAAAACACACACTAACAAGGCAAAAAAGCAGCAAACTCCATTCCTTGTTTTTATGGAGGTGAGGGCAGTAATAACAGCGGGAATAATCATATTCCATTCCTTCTGTACCTCTAGCCAAATGGATTATTGAGTGATTATCCCCTTAACATGCTCGGAGCCAGCGCTGATTGTGTGAGGTTTGCAATGTGTTTTTCATTGGCTTAATTTTGCTCCTGCAGCGAGGAACCAAACGAAACCAGTGCCAGGAACGCCACTTGATAAGCTTGCCCTTGCAAAAAATCAATATACCCAAACAAATCAACACAGAAATCCTCAGCTCTGTTTGCATCCCTCGTGCTCTGCTCCAGGTGTGCCACGGATGTTGCAAATCTTCCCGGTTTGGCTCCCAGTTTGCAGCAGGATGGAAAAATCTGTTTGGGGAGAGCTGATGGCAGTGAGAACCCCCAACGGCCACGAGGCTCAGCCTGGATCCAGGTGGGACAGGATCCCAGAATCCCAGGATCAGGAGGTTGGAAAAGCCCTCGAGTCCAACCTGTGCCCAATCCACACTTTGTCCCCAAGTGCCACCTCCAGGAATTCCTTGGACACCTCCAGGGACGGGCTCTCCAAACCTCCCAGGGCAGTTCCAAGGCCTGGCCACCCTTTCCATGCAGAAATTTTCCCTGATATCCAATTTAAACCTCTCCTGGTTCAACTGGAGCCCGTTCCCTCTCCTCCTGTCCCTGTTCCCAGAGCCTGAGCCCCCTGGCTGTCCCCTCCTGCCAGGGAGTTGTGCAGAGTCGGAATTTTCCCCTGAACCCCCTTTTCTCCAGGCTGAGCCCCTTTCCCAGCTCCCTCAGGAGCTCCCTGGAGCTCTGTTCCCTTCCCTGGACACTCTCCAGCCCCGGGTGGATCCCTCCTGTGCGACAGCGCTGCCCGAGGTCGAACGCCAGCTGTCACCAGCAGTTTGTGTTCTGCCAGCAGCTGTCAAAGCAGGCGTGGCAGTGCTCCTCACCCACCCTCCCTGCAGGGGAGATCTGCTGTTCACGGGCCACCCAGGCTCACCGAGACAATTCCATCATCCTTTGGGAGATGCTCCGCCCAGGGGAGGAGCCCAGCATAAACCTGGATCAAACCGGGGATTGGGAACAGCAGCACAGCCTGTGGCACTGGATTGCCAGAGGAACACCGGACACATCTCAGCACCGCTGGAGCCTTCTGCAGGATCATCTCTGCTCCAGCAGAACCACCCCTGGCACTGCAGGAGGGCTGGACTGGACTGGACTGGACTGGCACCAGCACCCTGACCAACAGGGGGTCAGGTCGTGTTCTGACTCTGTCCGTGTTTTTTTGTACTACTGCATTTTTATTTCAATTTCCCAAGTAAAGAACTTATTCTTACTCCCACATCTTTGCCTCAGAGCCCCTTCATTTCCAAACTATAATAATTCGGAGGGAGGGGGTTTCCAATCTCCATCCCAAGGGAGGCTCCTGCCTTCCTTAGCAGACACCTGTCCTTCCAAACCAAGACAAACACCGATGGAAAACCGCCCCATGCAGCTCTGAAAGGAGCTGAGCCCCAGCCAGAGCCCCCCTGACTGCTCTGCTCAGCAGCTTCAAGCCACACCTGCACATTTCTTTCCCCCCCAAACCCCAACACCTGTCGAATTTGCCTTTTTCTGACCCAGAGACGGGACTACTGAGAGGCGTTTTAATAACTTTTATTCCATTTTCAGTCTCACGTGCAGGGTGAGGCAGTACACGTGTTATAACTCACCAAAGAAACCAAACAACTTCCTAATCCCAACACATTAAAAGCGTTCCTTGGCCTGTCACCTTTTGCCACGCAACGCTGCGAATGCCTTAAAAGCCAATCATCTAAAAACACCGCTCGGAATCTTAAAAATTTAAGAATTCTCTACAAATCCATCTCCAACAAACCCCCAGCCGGGACCCCCCAGCCCTGTCCCAGAGCCCCTCGGCTCCATCTGTCGCACATCATCCCGACCCCTCTGGATGCAGCACGAGCGTCCCGCTCGCGGTGACGCAGGCGCCCGTTTGGGACTGCAGGTGCCGTAATTAAAGCCCAGCCCATTATTTTTCTGGTAGGATGCCCACCATCAGCTCAGGCTGCAATCAAAACAGTTATTGCAGCTGGCAATCCGGCAGCCTTTAAAGCATAAATGGCTGGAGAAGTGTCTCAGAACATCTAATGAAAATGCACTGGATTGTATCATTTAACCCAGCATTAAATTACACCACCCCACAGCTCGGTGAGCTTTTCCTGCCTGTCATTTAAAGGCACCTATTAGGGGAAAATTTCCCATCAAATGAGCCGCTCTCCTTGCTGTGTGCAGGGGAAATGACACCAGCCTGGCACCCCTGCACCATCCCGGGATAATGATCCTTTCAGGGCAGGCGTGAGGGAGCGGATCCTGCCCCTCTGCCCGGCTCTGGGAGGCACATCTGGGGTGCTTGTGCAGCTCTGGATCCTCAGGACAGGGGCACAGGGAGCTCCTGGAGATGAGGAGGGGCCTGGGGCAGATCCCTGTCCGGGAAAGGCTGAGGGACATGGGGCTGAGGAGGGGCCCTCAGCCCTGGGT
The DNA here is from genome assembly GCA_022316685.1 of Progne subis subis. NCBI lineage: Eukaryota > Metazoa > Chordata > Aves > Passeriformes > Hirundinidae > Progne > Progne subis. Next base: position 212,317 of record JAKJHU010000350.1, on the reverse strand, counting down.
GACCTCCTTCTCCTCCTCCTCCCCCTCCTCCTCCTCATCCTCCTCCTCCGCCCAGCCCCGGCTGATCCCTCTGGCTGTACCCCAGGTGCTGCTGCCTCAGCCTCTCTCCACATCTCATCCCTCCTCCTTCCCACAGAACTTCCCCCGTTTCCAGTGGCTGTGGATAAAAGCCACACCTGAGGAGCCAGCTCGCTCTCTCCTGGCATTTCCTCAGGCTTGGCTGGCGCAGGAATTCCTCCCCTCAGTGCCTCTGTTAGATTTTCCCTGTATTTATTAAAGAAAAACGCAATTACAGCGAGATGTCAGCTTTTTTTTTTTTTTTTCCCAGAGCACACGAACACGAAGGCTCTCATTAATCATCAATAAAACAAGCAGAGCATGATCTGAGAGCGCTCCCAGCTCCCAAATGCTGCAGACACTTAAAAGGCAGCTCTGTCCGCCAGGCACAGCTCGCTGGTGTCACTGAGATAGTTGTCCTTTCATTTGGAGCCCTGCAAGGCTGAAATGATGCTCTGGACTTAAAAAAAAAAAAATAAAAAAACCAACCCTCAAATAGCTTAAAAAGATCCTGCAGTGACACAAGAACAGTTCCCAGTTGGATTTACCCAACCTGGTGGAGGGATTAGAACCCAGCAGCTTTTGTTTGGGCGTCAGGCACAGAACAAACACCTGCACAGGAGTGCTCCAAGCATCAGCAGCTCCTTGGATCTTCTCACATTCCACCAGCCAACCCCACACAGCCCACTTTATCCCATCCCAGCTGCTGGAGAACGGATTCCAAACTGATACAACCCGTTGGTTCTGATGTTCACTACTCCTTATCTTTCTCACCACGACAGTAACAAGCAAGGGGCAAAAATCCCCTTTAGTTTTTTCTGCTCCCGAACCTCTCACAGTGCCACAAACACCTCCAATTTTCCCAGGAATTTCATCTAGCGCAGCTCCCAGTCTCAGGAATCAGCTGCACCTCCCTCCCGTGCCCAAGCCAAGCACAATCCATCAAGGCAGAGGAGCCCTTTGCTTACCTCTGACACTGACAAAGCTTCATTAACCAACACGGGCTCGGGGGACAGTGACAGAGCTCATAAATCCCAGCCTGGATGGATTTCTCCACTTGTTTAAAGCAAGGTTTGGGTCAATTCCCACTAGAAAAGTGTTATTTATAGAGCCCAGAGCCGGCACAGCCAGCTCAGATATATGAGGCCTTCATGGCTCAGACTGGGGACAGGTACTGAGCATCAAATTTCAATAAATTTGATTTTCCATGCAATGCAATGGAGTGGGAAGGCCATGGAGTTGGATGTGATTTATTGGTTTTTTCTCGCGTCCGTTCCACACTCGTTTTTCCAGGATTTCCTGGGATTGCAGTGGGGTTTTGTCCCCTCTGCCCTGCTCAGGTGTGACCCCACCTGCAGAGCTGCCTCCAGCCCCGGGGTCCCAGCACAGGCAGGAGCTGGGACTGGGGAAGGTGTCCCTGCCCATGGGGATGGAGCTGGGTGAGCTGAGCTGATTTAAATTCCCTTCCCACCCAAACCCTTCCACAACTCCATGAAACCCAACCCTGGCACCTCTCTTCTCGTTATGACAAACCAAGGGGAAGAAAAAGACAAATTCACAGGAAAGTTCATCAAATCTCAAATCCGAGCTGACATTCTGAGTAAACAAAGACAAGTTTGGAGACAACCCAAGCACGGCTCAGCGGCTTCAATTCAGAACTTGGCAGATTTGGGTTATTTCTGTCTTTCTTAAAAAAAAAAAAAAAAAAAGTCACCAGGGGTGTGAAATTGAGTAAATGGGAAAAATAAGTTCTTGGAACCCCCTGGAAATCACATGAGGTTTGTTTATAGCTGAATACAAGGCAAGTGGGGAACAAGGAGCACGTGTTACCACAGCGGAGGTGTTGGGATCAGCCAGCCTCCCTGCAGTGCAGGAACCCAGTGTCCTGCAGCCTGGAGAACAGGCACAAGCGTCTGCAACAGCCTGAAACACAGGGAGAGAGGGATGGAGAAGTTCTCAAGCCAGCAGCTCTCTGGGATTCTGGGATTCTGGGATTTTACAGCTGGGAAAGCTGGTAAGGGATTTGCCCAGGGAGCAGGCAGGATCGATCCCTGCTCCTGGGAGGGATTCCCAGCACATCCCAGGGCTCTGCCTTGCCCCCACACCCTCTGCTGCACTGCCCACCCCATCCTGGCACCGAGCCCCACAGAGGGCAGAGCCACCACCCTGCTCACTCATTCAGAGGGACACCATTTCTGAAGGTTTGGTTCTGCATTAAGTCAAGAGACTTTTGGGACAGGTTCCTACAAGCCACCTCCTCATCACAGTGCAATTGGGCAACAACCCAGAACTCCCTGTGCTGCCCTCAGCCAGCCCTGCTCCCTCCCAGAGCAATCTGAAAGTGAGAAGCACCAAGCCAGGGCCATGGGCTGGTTCAATTTCCCTCCTTCCACTGCAAAAAAAACCCCCTCATCTCACTCCCTCTGAGCCCCAAAAAACCCCTCATTGGGGCTGGAATTGTCATTCCTGCTCAGGAATGGAGGCAGCTGAGTCTGAAATGAGTGACTGGAGGTGGTTGTGACTGTGTCGCTTTAAACAAATGAAAAAGATGATAAAAAAATGATGAACTCCAGAGAATATCTCTTGGTGGAGCAACCAGTTGAGTTTATCACGGGCCATCTCTGATAAGGAGGAGAGAGCCCTGAGAGCCACCTGAGGTTGGATTTACCTGCAGCCCTCACTGCAGGGTTTGCAGGGCTCACAGCCCTCACCTGGACAGCTTCCCCAAAGGAAAACCCAACCATCAACTGGGGGGATCTGGGTCACACAACAGCACAGGGACAGAGCCAGAGCCGACTGCCTCCTTCTCCCTCCATTCCAGGGACAATGCCAGAGCTCAATTCTCCCTCAATTGCACCTGGGCACGAGGCAGAAGAAGGGCTGAGTGTGCAGGCACTGCCACATCCCTCCCCTCACCCTGGGAAAGCAGGAGGGGCTCGCACGCTCAGGGGCTGAGCCACCACGAGCAGCCTGGCTGGACAAGGCTGCCTGAAACCCGCGTGGCCAAAGGTCAGCAATAAACCTGTCCAAAAAGAGCAGGACACAGCGCAAGGCTGGAGCAAACAAACCATCCTGGGAGGTGCCTTCCGACCCCGAGCATTTCATGAACAACTCCATCAGTGTGGAAATGGAAGGTGGAGGACACCATCATCCTCCCCAGAATTTCCATGCACAACATAAAGTTACCCCAAAAAACCCCTGCCTCACTCACCAACAGCAGCCAGGACTCGCAGATCCATCAAAAGCTGTTCCAGGGCAGAGTCTTAATTAAAATCCAGTAGATGCTGCCCAATTACAGAAAATCTTTCTAAACTTAATCCACTTCACATACCTTAACTTAAAGCCAGACTCACAAAATCCCTGGACCTGAAATCCCATCCCATTCCAGCCCTGCCACGGGCAGCGTCACCTCCCGCTATCCCACGTTGCTCCAAGCTGCCCTTGGACACTTCCAGGGGTGTGTCAGGCTTTGCTGGGAGATTGTCCCTATAAACGTGGTTAATCAGCAGTTTGAGGGGAAAACAAAAACGACTTGAGGAAGAAAATATTATTTGAGTAACAGCAACACCTTCAGAGACCCCGCCTGTGTGTGCCACCTCACACCTGGGAGAGCAGAAGTGAGAGCAGGTCCTTGAACCCCTAAACCAGGACAAAACTGCTCCATCCCCATCTCTGAGGAGGCTGCCAAAATATCGGTGCCAAGCCTCCTCCTCAGCCCACAACATTCCACACGGTGCCAGGGAAAAAGCTCCCACTCTGATTGAATCAGCTGCTTTTATCACTCCTCCTGATGCACCCTCTGCTAATAAATATGGAAAAACTGAATCAAAATTGCAGAGCCCTGCTGCAGTTGCATTAACTCCATTACCTCTCCCAGACTTCCAGCTCCAGTTTCATCAATTATCCTGCAGACGGAGTTTAAACACTCAGCACTTCCTCGGAACAAAGCAGGGACGCTGCTGAAGGGTCCTGGAGCTGCTGGAGCAGCTCAAACACGGCTCTTCCCAGAGAGAAAAAAAAACCCAAATAAAGTGGATTTTATCCCACAAAGCAGAGAACATAAATTTCAGAGGGGTTTT
>JAKJHU010000350.1:0-208081 GCA_022316685.1 Progne subis subis | reverse complement strand
TCGAATTCCCTTTGCCACTGGAGCTCTGCGTCCAGCTGTAAAGTTCTATGTTCCCTCAAGGCCCAAGGGAGACCTTGGGCTCCAAATCCCATCTCCCTAAGAACCCCCAAGCCCTGAGCCCTCAGAATTCTCGCAATATCAACAATCCCATCCCTTCCCCGATGGAGAGCTGATGGTTTAAAGGGAGCACAGTGGGGAGAGCTCCTTCACAAGTAAATCTGCACCGAGCTCTGGGGGAGTTCCAAGGGGGTTTCGGAGTCTAACTTAGATTTTCCTCATCAATTCATGAACCAGGTTGTATTTTCAGGCATTTTTTACTCCCTAAAATTTAGCCCAGAAGTTACACAAGTCCTCTTTCTGGTGCTCGCAGGGACAGGGACCCAGAGAAGCTCTGCAGCAGCCAAAACAGAAGAAACCACTTCATCCACTGCCACCTCCAGCATCTCACACCTCCAGATCTGAAATAAATTAAAAATACCACTCGGAACAAGCAGAGACTCCACTTATTAAAAGCTCTTCACTCTTGCACCACCGTTCTCATCTCCCCACGCTCCGCAAAGTGAAATGTTCTGCGTGTTTACAAGTGCTCTGAGGTCTTCCAACAAACCCCTCTGCCAGGCAATTGTGTCACAGCAGCTCATGCTTGTGTGATTGGATTTGAATTACAAAAAGAGCCCAACAGAAAGCAATTTCTCCTGGGAATTTTTGTTAGGGTACAAATCCAATTTTTACTTGATTCCGTTAACAGCACTTTCATATTCACTTCCTTTAAGTATTGCAGCACTTGATATTTATTACCTAATGCCTCCTTGTCACCTTGAGCAATCAATGAAAGTCACCTGGAGTTGACAGTACAGAGGAAAGTTAATAAATAAAAGTTAATAATTCACTTCACCCAATGAGCCAAAAAAACAAGCTCATCACATGCCCCAAAGAATAATAGCTACTAAAGGCTCCTACCCGATTATCTGGGGAGTGAAACATTTCAATTACTACTGAATTTTTCAGTCCATTTAGACGTGAGTTTCCCCATTTACAATGGCAAAAGCTCGATTATTATTTCAGGGAATCACGGAATGGTTTGGAAGGGACGTTAAAGCTCAGCCGTGGGCACCGAGAGCTGTGAGCTCTGCTCAACAAGCAACGTCCCTCTGTCCAAACAGAATTTGGTAACTGATGGATGCTCTGATAGCCCAAAACCAGATTGTTTTTGCTCTGTTTCGACCCAATTTAGAAAAGCTCATGTGCCAGGCACTGATTTTCCACAACTTTTACGATTTCTGCCTCCGGTGACCTCTCCACCTCTGTATAACCACCGGAGAGACCCAGAACTCCCTTCTATTAACATTACATTGTGTTTTATTTTTCTCTCGCCTTCTCCATCCATTTAAAACCTCATTTTCACCCACAGACATATTCCACTTCATCTTAGTTTTCAATCCCCAAAGCAGATCAATACCTTTCCTCTTCAATCTACATAGCTCTCAATCAAGGAGCTAACAGGGGGTGAATTGAATCGACTTGTACGTTCAAATTGGGGATTTTTTGTCAAAAGTCTCATCTGTTAACTGCATTTCACGGAAGAAAAGGCAAAAAAAACTCCCCATAAGAGCCCTCAGCATTGGATTCCTGGGCAAAAAAAAAAAAAAAAAAGTCATCATTTGTTCTCTAATTTAAGATTGGGAAGTGCTCCCAGGAGGAACAAATGACAGAGCCTCCCCAAAGCCGGCAGTTCAAATCCAGCAAAATGAACTTGCTCTTTTTAAATGAAATTAGTTAATTCACTAGGAAGAAGTGCAGGGGTTCACCAGGAGGTGACAACAGCAGGGGCCTTGCAGGGTTGGTTTTTCTACCTTTAAATCTTGCCCAGGCTCAGAATCAGCCCTGCCTGTGCCACTGGAGAAGGGCCCTGGGTGAGGGAGACACCAGGGAAAAGTTAAAAGCAGGATCCTGGAATGGTTTGGGCTGGAAGAGACCTTTAATCTCATCCAATCTCACACCTCCCACTACCCCAGGGTGCTCCAAGCCTCATCCAGCCTGGCCTTGGACACTTCCAGGGATCCTGGGGCAGCCACAGCTTCTCTGGGAATTCCATCCCAGCCCCTGGCCACCCTCCCAGCGAAGGATTTCTCTCTTTGTGATCAAGTTCAATGAACTTCACTCAAAACCCACCCTGGGTTTTGTCTCTGGGCTCTACTGACAGCACGGGGACAATCCCACACCTCGCTCCCTCAGCACAGGAGCTCTGATGGGGCTTTTGAAAACACATTTTCATTAAAGCCCCCACCAAAGTAGAGAAATTCTATCCCAGCTGGTTTAACACTCTTCGAAGAGCTGCGGATTTTGCAGGGCAGGAGAGCAGAGCCTGCAGAGAGGGAAGTGGAGCCCTCAGAGAGGGCAGATTGTCCTTCTGGTCAGTCCAGGGCTGCTGCCTTCAGAGCTGCTGCAGGACTCCACCCTGGGAAGGAAAAGCTCAACATGGGTGATGTCTTCTGGGGCTGCCTAAAAACAGAGGCCAGACAAAATCAAGGGAATAAAAAGCAGCTCTGTTTACTGAAGGGCCTCCAGGTACATCCTGGGCAGACAAAAACCCCCCAGGGGCTTGTCCAAAAACGGACAATGGGTCACGGGTTTTCACACTTTTATGAGTTTGGTCCCATATTGGGGGTTAATCCTCCTATTACAGTTATCAGGTAATGAAGTCATTCACCCCAAATTTGCTGCCCCCAACTCACTTTTGTTCCCATCTCTCAGGCCTGAGGCAGTGAGGTGTCCTTGATCCCCAGCCTGGAGAGGAATTGTTGTGTGTGACCAAAATGGGGAAGCAGCAGCTCCCGCTGTGCGTGGAGTTTGGAGTTACACACTGAACAAATGCAGGGTTACAAACAGATGAAGAATGTAAAAGCTAAAATCCTGAGGCATCACTGGGGAAAAAGTCCCCACACAATGAGGGACAAACTCCCCATCCTTGAAACCCTTCATGATTCCAGCAGGTGGACACTATTTTAATATTAACAGCCCAAGTGGTGCTTAACTTTAATGAGAGCCCCTCGGGAACGGTGCTGACAGCTGCCCAGTGTCCAGGATCCCTGCCTAACCTTTCCCTAATGGAGACAAAACAACAATAGAGGGATATAAACAATATGCTGTGGGATGCAAGGAGCATCTTTAAAAAACGGCATCGCCTTTGGAAAAGCACCAGCTCCATTATCCTTCTGCAGGGTGGGATATTTTCCTCTCCTTTCCAGGAGGAGATGTGTGTTTTTCTGGGCGTTATTATTTGGTGGATGATGGGGAAAGGGACATTGGGTTGTGCCTTTGTCACAGGAGAAACGAGCTGCAATTTTCTGTACCCCTGACTTTCGCAGCCCCTGCAAGGTGCAGAGCATCCTTTGCCCACAGCAGCGGGAAGAGGGGAGAATCCTGCTGGGATTCATGGATTTCAACACGTGGAAGAGGAAGGATTGGGGACAGGATGTGACCCCGTGGGAGCCACTCCACCCCAACACATCACTCCCCACCGCAAAGCTCCTCTGCAAACTTTCTGTGCCCAAAATCCCACTCCTCCTGCTTATTCAGGGAACAAAGCTCCCCCTCAGGCCATCTGACTCCAAAAGTAACGACATAAATGCCACCAAGAAAGAAAGAATTCTTATTTCAAACTCTGCTTTCACTAAATTAACTAAACAAAATATTGATAAACTGCTGATAAATAGCAGGAACCGTAACAAGGAAACAAGTTCTCCATTTGATCTCTGCCATCCTGCAGGCATTCATCTTCATAATTAATTAGATAATACTATTAGTACAGCACTATTTTTCCCCCTCCATAGACAAGAAGCTGGAGCTCGCCTAATTTAAGCAACTGCTTCAAAGGCAGAGTGTGTGGCAGGTTAAAATCAGAAGGTCCAGACCGTCCTTTCTGCCAATATCCTGCTTTTCTGAAGAGCAGGATCCAATTCCCTGATGCATCTGGCAAATTCTCAGTGCACACCTCCCACCTTCCCATCCCCAGTGAGCACACTCTGCTCCTAAAATCTGCAGTCTTTGCATAAAACATGGATCTGAGCGTATAAAAACTGTAAAGGCAATTCTCTACGAATTACGGGAGCGGTGCAAATCCTTCCTGCAACAGAAACTGCCCTTGGTTTTGAATTCCTGACTTTTTTTTTTTTTTTTTTTTTTTTGACAATACTGCTTGAAGTTCAGTAGCAGACAGACAACATTCACCTCAAAATGTCATTCCCAATTAATCCCAAATTGTACATGAAACGGTTGAATTCACTCCACGCAATCAAGGGAGAGAACCAAGAGCACGCAGAAGTTGTGCAGTTAATCAACCTCGTGCAATTTGTACCTGCTGCAAGCTCCTCACAACCATCCCGAGATCTCTCTCTCTCTCTCTCTCTCTGCAGAATAAATCTGTAAATCATTTTGCTAATTCCATTTCTCCCCGTTTTAGGGAAGGGGAAGGGAACCAGAGTGAGTGAGGCTCACACCCTGATGGATTCCCACCGCCATGGGAAGCAGCAGGAACCGGGCTCCAACACCTCCTGCAAGTCAGGGCAGTGTGCAAATAACAGGAGAGCACTGGAGCAGCAAATGCCCAGTTGTGGTTAACTCTCTGCCTGTGATCAACCCATCTTTCTTGGCTACTCCAGCTCCACTTGCACCTTCCCATGCAGCTGGGGCCGGGATTATCCAGCTGTGACCGTGCTTTGGTCTGCACCCAAGCGACAGCTGAGGAACGGGTGAAATGCCACACTGGTGGCACCAAGGCAGGTGGATGAAACCCAAATTAAGCTGTTTCACCAGGACTGAGCAGCCTTCCCACTCCAGAGGCCAGAGGAACAACTCTCCCCTTCCTTTTGTTTCAACTGGACAAAGACACCTTTATTCGAGATTCGCCGTTGTTTTATCTGTCTGGGAGTGGGAATCGCAGACACTTTGATAAATGGACGCAGGAATTGTTCTGTTCCAGCGTAGCCACTGTGAAATGGCAGTGCACAGACACAGCTCCAGCCTCACCTCCAGCAGGAAGGATTCTCAAAAACCCCCTCAGGAGCTGCAGCAGCACATCCCCGTGCTGGTGCTCAGCGTGGGATGACGCAGGAGCGACATCCAGGCTGCTCCTGGCTCTGCTGACACCCTGCTGGGTCGACCTTGGCCAGGCCTTCCTGCCTCCCAAATCCCAGAGCTGCCTGCTTTGTTTTATCTAATAATGCACAGTTAAAATTATACCCTGCTCGGATTTTGCCTCTAAGGACGGGTAAATCACGCCTGAAACGACGACGCTGTGGGATTCTCGCCGAGCAGCGTCCCCAGGCAAAGTTCTTTTCTTGAAAGGAAGGTTGGGGAAAAATAGCAAAGTGATCAAAGTAAAGCTGTCCATCCTCCAGTGGCCACCAGATTCACAGCAGACCCCGGCAAAGTCAGAAGCTCTGTCTAGCTTTTCATCCATCTCTTCTCCCGGTGTTTCCAACTGCAATTCCCTGACTCCCAGCACCTCCTGGAGCACCCACTGCTCTGCCCAGGAGCAGAAATTCTCCAGGAGGGAAGGGGGAAACACTCACCAGCAGGAAATGGGATGCTGTCAGACGGAAAGAGGAGCTGCCTTCCGAGGACACCCAGGATTGACAAAGGAAGAAGCTGAAACATCAGCAAAGGTTGTGATTTTTTTTTTATTATTTGAGAGGACTTGGCTGCAGCTCCAGTCCTGCCCAGGTGGTGCCCACACAAACCAGGCTGGCTCTGGTGACACTGGTGGCCTTTTTCCTGTGTCCTCCGAAGGCACTCCTTGCCTGACAAGCAGAATTCCAGCAGCACTGGAAGGAAAACCCCTCCGGGCTGTGATTTCCACCTCGGTCACAGCCCCCCAGCATTACACACAACACTTGTTGGGAGTTTAGAATGTCCCCTGTGCCACACAGGGGCCACCTCCAGGTGAATCCAGGAGGAATTTCTGCATGGGAAGGGCTGTCAGGGCTGGTTTTTTTAATTACTCCTTTATCCCACTCCTCCCTGGTAAGCCACAGCTGCTCCAGCCCTCAGGGTTACAAAATCCTCTTCCAGGGGAAGTCACAGCATCACATCTCCTTCCTCCAGGATTTTTCTGCCCCCTTGGGAATCACCAGCACCAGCAGGACTCTGACACAGCCCCCAGTTCTCTCTCCATCCACCAAACCCAAGTGTGCCCTCAAGAGCAGGGAGTTTATCCCCACAGGTGATGCCTGTGCCTTGGAAGGACAGGAAACGATGGCAAAGAGCTGGGTCAGGGAATGCACCTGGCACTGGGAGGAAAGAAGAAACACCACACAAACCACCGTGAAGCCCCATTAAAAAAAAAAGGGAAAACCACCCCAAAGACTCTGCTCCACTCTCACGCGAGGGAGGTGTAAAATCATTTCGTCCAAGCTCCCTGCAGCCTCCCTTCTGGAGCCAAGAGACTGAAGCAGAGTTAATTTGATTCCTTAAATCAGTGGGATTGTCCCAATTACACGTTCACCACCACCAGGCCTGGCTGCCCCTGCGGAGCACGGAGCTTTTGCAGATCCCTGCACTGCATCCCGCTTATGGCAAGCAGGGAACATCGTTTCTCCTAATTGCACTGCACTTCACCGCCCCACAGACGCTGTGCAAACACACAACCTGGCTTCATCTCCAAATCCCAATCGCACTGAAAACCACGGAAATGCCTTCTCCAAAGAGCAGGAGATAACCTTGGAGCCGCACTGAAATCAGCTCCCAGCGAGGGGCCTCGTGTTTCTTGGTGGCCAAATGTGGAATAAACCGGGAAAAAGCGATGTTGTGGTTGAGGCTGAGCTGCCCCAAACTCCCCAGACGACCTCGTGCAAGTCGCTCCGTGAAGCAGAATTATTCCATGGAGCGGTCTGGGCTGGAAGAAACCTCCGGAGAGGAGGCTGGAGCCATTTGTTGGGGATTTGTGTCTGCTCTCAGAGGCTGCAGAGACACTGGGTGGGATCAGAGCCTCCCTGCTGTGCTCCTGCCCTGCAATATCTCCGGGACGAGGATGAAGTGCACATCACCAACCCGACCTCAGGGAAACGTTTCAACGAGCAGTGAAAATTAAAATCCTGAGCTGGGCCGTAAATCCTCAGTTACCAGGCAGGATGGATGGTTCCAGCCTCTCCCCAGGTGGAGCAAAAAGCCTCACCTGGTTTAAACTCCCCCTCAAGCCTGATTCCTTTTCCCTTCCCGTCATTCCTCACTGGGTATTAGAGCCAATCCATGGGATTCCACCACCTCTGACATTTCTGGCTGCTGTGGATGGCAAAGAGACAGCTCAGTGCTGCACTCAACAATTCCAGCGGTACAGAATCTTTACTATTTAATCATTTCCTTTTTTTTTTTTTTTTTTTTTTTTTAGCCCTTAAAGACTTATCTCTCCCCTTCCATTTGAATTTGCTCTATTTTCTGTTGGGGAAAAAAAAAAAAAAGCCTAATTTAAATTTAGGCCGATTCATGGTGTTTCTGAACCTCCCAATGCCTAGAAACATGGAGGAGAGTAAAGAAGTATTATATAAAATCCACTCAGCTAAACAGAGCTTTGTTATAATTTCACTAAAGCCCCTGTGAAAAATTACTCCAGCCCTGTGTCTCAGGATACTCCTGATAGAAACGGAGTTAAAAAGACTTCTCTTGCAACGCTATGGGCTCAAAACCAGTTATGGCTGCCTGACCTTGCCCCCAGCTAACCCTCAACATTATCATAACAATTTCCTCTGGTCAAGATCCAGGCCAAATTCTGGCAGGGGCTGGGGGGGCAGCAGCAGGAACAGAAGCACAGCTGTGAAATTTGGCATTTCCCACCCAGCTGGGCTCTCGGAAACCGGAGAAGGGCAGCGAGCACCACGCAGTAATTCCACCCTGGAAATCCCTGGAGAGCTGGTGGAAGCGGCTGAGAGCAGGAACCATTCCCTGGGTGCAGAGCAGGGAGGAACGCTCCGTTCTGCGCAGGGACATGGCCCCTACAGCACTGACATCCCCTGGGCAACAGCCTGGCCACAAATCCATCCACGGGATCCACGGGGCTGCCCGGATCCTCACAGGGACCCTGGTGTCCGCCAGGAGCTCCTGACATGGGACAGCAGCAGAGGAGCAAACACCCAGCTCTGCTCCCTGCCGCTGGGAGCAGCAGGATCCAGCATTTCCCTGGAGGATCCAGCATTTCCCTGGAGGATCCAGCATTTCCCTGGAGGATCCCAGCTCAGCAGGATCCAGAATTTCCCAGGAGGATCCCAGCTCAGAAGGATCCAGCATTTCCCTGGAGGATCCAGCATTTCCCTGGAGGACCTCAGCTCAGAAGGATCCAGCATTTCCCTGGAGGATCCCAGCTTCAGGATCCAGCATTTCCCTGGAGGATCCAGCATTTCCCAGGAGGATCCCAGCTCAGAAGGATCCAGCATTCCCCAGGAGGATCCCAGCTCAGAAGGATCCAGCATTTCCCTGGAGGATCCCAGCTCAGCAGGATCCAGAATTTCCCAGGAGGATCCCAGCTCAGAAGGATCCAGAATTTCCCAGCAGGATCCAGCATTTCCCAGGAGGATCCCAGCTCAGAAGGATCCAGAATTTCCCAGCAGGATCCAGCATTTCCCAGGAGGATCCCAGCTGCAGGATCCAGAATTTCCCTGGAGGATCCCAGCTCAGAAGGATCCAGCATTTCCCAGGAGGGATCCCAGGAGGATCCCAGCTGCAGGATCCAGAATTTCCCTGGAGGATCCCAGCTCAGAAGGATCCAGAATTTCCCTGGAGGATCCCAGCTCAGAAGGATCCAGCATTTCCCTGGAGGATCCCAGCTCAGAAGGATCCAGCATTTCCCAGCAGCATCCAGCATTTCCCAGGAGGATCCCAGCTCAGCAGCATCCAGCATTTCCCTGGGAGGCTTCTGGGCACAGACACACCTCGCTGGGGTGGAAAGCTGACCCTGAGATGTTCTTCAGCTGCACTCAGCAGCCACAGCAAAAAAAAAAAAAAAAAAAATTACAGAGTGACAGGCGAGGAACGACCTCCAGCACAGGGAAGTGTCTGCCCCGAAGGATGGGGACAAGGAATGGGAAGGCAGAAGGTGGGATGGGCAGTGCTGGGTTGGTGATGGATTCCCTCACCTTAAAGGGCTTTTCCTGGAATTTTTTGATTCCCTGAGCTGTGGGGCAAACATCCCAAAGCCTGCAGCAGAGCCGTGGTCCAGCTCAGCAGGAGCTCCTGCTCCCCCCTCACACACCTCCACTGGAGACGTGCTGGATGTGGATGTTCCTCACAGGTGGGGATGGAAGACAAGAGAACGAAGTGAAGGGACGATTTACAGCACAAATGCACGCCGTGGCGGGGCAGCCCTGGGCTCGCTCTGCGCTCAGGAAAGCTCGTTAGGCCTCGGTGCTGATTAACGGGAGCAGGCTCATCAGAGATCCCTCTGCTCCCAGGACTGCTGGGATCTCACGAGCTCCTCCATCCTCACCAACAGCCCCCAGACTGTCTGAACAACAGGAGGAGTGGAATCATGCTTTAGTTACTGAACTTTTTGAGGAGAATTCCCCAAAACCACCTCAGACGGATGCACAGGCGCCCTCTGACCCGCATTTACCCACAGCAGGACCCAACAGCACCTTCCACAAACTCAGGGATGGATCCAAAACTTCCTCAACAGGAACTAAAGGGGCCAACATTTCCACAGGATGCTGGAATGAGAAGCACACCGAGGGGATGAACCCGCTTCACACACATTTTAAACGGTGCTGCTTAAAACAGGAACCTGCTCTGTTTTCCCTACATCCCATTCCCGGTGTGCCTCTGGACAGAAAAAGTTCCCAGCTCAAGTCTTTAATCCAAGTTTGATCCAGAAGCGCCAGATTTACTGACTGCACCTCCTACTCAGCCTTCTCCTCACATTTCTAGCTCTGGTCCACACCTAATTAAAAACTCGGGACAGCTGGGAATGTTCTTTAACCCTTGTGGTCCCTCAGGAGAGTGGAATTGTCAGTGCAGGTGGAGATCTCTGCAATGAAACCTGCTCTGCCCTCGGTTCCTGCCCACATCTTAAATTCATAAACTAAATTCATGAACAGCTTCCTGCTCCTCCACTCTTCAGAAGAGAAGTCTGGCAAGAAACTGTTTTCCATCAAGAAAAAAAAGAAAATTGCAGGGGTTTAAAGCTGATGAGCCGATGCTTCAAGCTGGTGCAACCTCCTTTAACCCAGCACCAAGCAAGGTGCTGACTAATAAAGCACAGTGTGTAAATAACGGTGTCAAGACCCTTTCAGAACAGGCCATTAAAATGCATTTTACCTGTGTTTTTCCACACACACATGACCTAGACATGCCCCTCATGCACCTGGCAGTGCTGGAGCACAGCTGATTCCCCAGAAAGCACCAGAAAGGGATGAGCAGCGCTGCCGTGCCCACCCGAGCGACCATCGGCACCCAGGATTCCAGAACCATCACCCTGGGGAGGCCAGGCAGCGCTCACCATCAAAAAGCAAATCCCTCTGCCCGACCTTATCCCCGAGGAACCATCACTGCAGCCTCCCAGCTGACGGGGGGAAGCTCACAAACCCCTTCCCGTCCTCCTTCCGTGGCCAGAACAAACTTCCCATCAGCAGGCACCGCCTTGGCTCCATCCTCCCCCGGAGGGAAGCTCTGCCCTGGGACACGGCAGCACCTTAGGGCACCCCATGCCCTGAGCTGCTTTTCTGGGCTGCAGGACAGCTGTAGGCCGGCTGCTGTGATGGGAGCAGGGTTTTCTCCCTCTTTTTTCCTGTGGAACTCGTGGTTGACAGCTCCACACACACACACTCACGCACAGCTCTGCTGCCACACTATGGGAACTCCTGGCTACTGCTCGAGAGGGAGAGCTTGGAGCTCTCGGGACTTTGTTCCACGCGGGTTCAGGGCTCGGCGCAGGCTGAACTGATTTCCTGGGGTTTCAGCCCAAAGCCACGGTGACCCCGCGAAGGGCGGGCGCCTTGCCTCCCTCCCTGCGGATCCAGCGCCGCGCGCCCACGGAGGAGCTGGCATCCTGCTCCCACAAAAAGCATCGCAGCTGGGGTTTCGGAATCTAAAGAGAGCACTTATTGATCAATGCCTCTGGCTCCGAAGCAGATGAAAAAGAAATAAAACATCTGAGGCCTTAAAAAGCTTTCGCAGGCCTTCTGCTCACGAAGCAAAACAAGGCAGAGCCTCAACGTCTGGCTGAAGGATCCAGAACACAGGGCTCAAAATGCAGACAGGAGGGAGCAGGGGCCTGGGCAGGAAGGATTAAATGCTCAGTGAGGTACAGAGTGAAGCCTGGAAGATCCAGTATGAATAAGCCACAGGCAGCTCAGGAGAAGAGAAAAAGCTGTAAGCTCCTGGTGGAGTAAATCTGAGATTTAGGTATCTCTCCATCAGTCTGCTCACAGGAGGAATGCTCACCAGAAGCTGCTGGAATGGATTTCCTCTGAGCACAGGCTGAATGATCACGCTGAAGAGATGAGAAATCGCCAGCAAATCAAACGTTCAGCCTTTGCAGGGGACCTGTAGGTTGTTTGGGTGGGTTTACAGCCTTTCCTAACACATCCTCCCAGTCAGCAGAACTGTTCAGCTCCCCTGCAAGAGTGCTCAGGAGCAGCAGTTAGTCCCCATCCCCGAGCCCCTGAAAGGAAACCTGCCTTACATAATAAAATCAGTCTTGCATTCCAGATAAAGTTCCTCTCCCCTCGAAAAAAAAAAAAAAAACCAAACCCAAGGAGCTTTCATACACATCAACACCCAAACACAAATTCCTCCAGCCTAGGATACAGCAGACAAGACAACGGGACTTGGAAACTCTTGGAAATCGGGGCACTGCACAGCGTGGAGAGCAGCCACTGCCAAGCACTTGCCTCTCCCACTCTTCCCCCTCCTTCACACACAGAAGGACAGTCCCTAAATATTTGCTGTTTACACCAGAAATAAACTTCAGTCCCTGGATCTCCTTTGGCTGCAAGGGCAGCTGCGGAAATGAGGTAGGAGACGCAAGCAAAGTGCCCCCAAATTCAAGACTTCTTCTGCTTTCAAGCCCAAACATGCATATTTCATAAAAACCAGGATGCTGAAGCCAGAGAGCTCATATATAAGAGATATTCAACCGGGAAGGCAGGAGGAAAAGGAGGAAAGAGCTTCCATCTTCGTGCAAGGCATCCAGAAATCTGTTTTATCAGCTGTGGGCAAGCAGCAGGGCAGTGAAATCCTGAATTAAGATGCCAGGGAAAGGCAGAGGGGAAGGAAAGCGGCGCTGGCGTTTTTCACAGTCATCCTGCACATCACCAGCGCCGTGCCCAAAGCTGACCCACCGGAGAGGGGGATGAGATCATAGACAGAGCTCACAGCTCACAGCCCGGAGCTTCGGGAATTGTCGCTCCCGAAGGATGCGGCTCCGGAGGGCTGAGCCAAACACCCTCGGTGCCGTGCCCGAGGCGCCAGGGCAGAGTGTGCCACCACCCCAGTGCCACCCACCCCAGTGTCACACTGAGCAGTGCCACCACCCCAGTGCCACCCACCCCAGTGTCACACTGAGCAGTGCCACCCATCCCAGTGCCACCACCCCAGTGCCACCCACCCCAGCACCGCACTGACCAGTGCCACCACCCCAGGGCTGACACCCCAATGCCATCACCCCAGCACCGCACTGACCAGTGCCACCCATCCCAGTGCCACCACCCCAGGGCTGACACCCCAATGCCATCACCCCAGCACCGCACTGACCAGTGCCACCCATCCCAGTGCCACCACCCCAGGGCTGACAGCCCAGTGCCACCACCCCAGCACCACACTGACCAGTGCCACCCATCACAGTGCCACCCATCCCAGAGCTGACAGCCCAGTGCCACCACCCCAGTGCCACCCATCCCAGTGCCACACTGACCAGTGCCACCACCCCAGGGCTGACACCCCAATGCCATCACCCCAGCACCGCACTGACCAGTGCCACCCATCACAGTGCCACCACCCCAGAGCTGACAGCCCAGTGCCACCCATCCCAGCGCCACACTGACCAGTGCCACCACCCCAGTGCCACCACCCCAGGGGTGACAGCGCAGTGCCACCATCCCAATGCCATTACCCCACGGCTGACACCCCAATGCCATCACCACAGCACCAAAACATCTCAGTGCTATCACCACAGTGCCACCACCACAGTGCCACACTGACCAGTGCCACCCATCCCAGGGCTGACACCCCAATGCCATCACTCCAGTGCCATCGCCCCAGTGCCACACTGCCCAGTGCCACCAGCACGAAGTGCCACACATCTCAGTGCTATCACCCCCGTGCTGTCACCTCAGCGCCCCATACCCAACTGCCACCACCCCAGTATCACCACCCTAGTGCCACACGCTCCAGTGCCATCACCCCGGTGTCACACAGCCCAGTGTCACACAGCCCAGTGCCACCACCCCGGTGTCACACAGCCCAGTGCCATCACCCCGGTGCCACCACCAAGGTGTCACACAGCCCAGTGCCACCACCCTGGTGTCACACAGCCCAGTGCCATCACCCCGGTGCCACCACCCCGGTGTCACACAGCCCAGTGCCATCACCCCGGTGTCACACAGCCCAGTGCCACCCCCCCGGTGTCACACAGCCCAGTGCCACCACCCCGGTGTCACACAGCCCAGTGCCACCACCTCGGAGTCACACAGCCCAGTGCCACCACCCTGGTGTCACACAGCCCAGTGCCATCACCCCGGTGCCACCACCCCGGTGTCACACAGCCCGGTGCCATCACCCCGGTGCCACCACCCCGGTGTCACACAGCCCAGTGCCACCACCAAGGTGTCACACAGCCCGCACCCCACTTCCAGCGCCGCTCCTTTCCTCTCCGGAGCCGGATGCCAGCTGCTCCTGCCCAAGTTGCCCACGCCACTCACCCATGGCCGATCCGGCCAGCAGCCCCAGCGAGAGCAGCATCGCCCGGCTCCAGGCGCTCCCCTCCGCCGTCATGAGAGCCACGATCCCCAATTTCCACCAGTGCCTTCCGAAGCTGCAGCTGCATCCCGGCCGGTCCCATCCCAAGGAAGGTTTCATGTCAAAGGGCAGCAGAGGGAATGGGGCGTGCTGAGGGTCTGCTGGTTGCCGCTGTCGGGTTTTTTCCCCCTTTTTTTTTCCTTCCCCTCGGCGATTGGGATAGTCCTCGGCTCGGCTGGATGAAGAGGAGAAAGGAAGGAGGAGGGGGGAGGTGGAGGGAGGGGGGGGGGGGGAAGCGGGTCAGGCTTGCGATTTTTATTTCTTCTTTTGGTTTTTTTCCCCCTTAATTTTTTTCAGCCCAGGAGGAGGAACCAAAAAAAAAAAAAAAAAAAAATAAAAAAAAAAAAAAAAAAAAAAAATAGAATCCCACCGCATGGAAGGCTCTGAGCTTCTGCAGCTGGAATGAACCAAGTGTGGCAGCAGCTCGGGGAGAGGAGAGGAGAGGAGAGAAGAGGAGAGCAGGGGAGGGCTGGCGCGTCCCTCCCGGTGGCTGTCTCAGAGCCAGCTCCTCGGCAGCATCACCACCACCAGCACCACGCAGCCCTCGGGGATTTATACTTTCTTTTTTTTTTTTTTTTTTTTTAATCGTTCCCGGAGCTTTGTCCCCTTCTCTGGAAGCCGGGCCAGGGGGGTGTTGTTGATGCTAAACCCCTCCAAACCCGGCACACCAACCTCCCAACCAGCACCCAACCCCACAGCCTGGGCATCCAGCAGCGTGTTTATTTTTGATACTCCAGCTTTCTTGAGAAAGGAACGAGACCCCCCCCAGCCCCCATTTCTCTCCCTCACACACATCCCTGTTATCCCCCACCCCTCCCTCCCCCATAAACAACTTGATGCTCTTGACACAATTTTTTTTTTTTTTTTCTTTTCTTTTTGCGCCGAGGCGAATTTTGTCGCGAACGCGGATCGCGACAGACCCTCCCCTCGCTTCTCCCTGTCTGCGGCTCGTCCTGGCAGCACGGCTGGCAGTGCCCTGATGCTGGTGGGACCGCTCCAGGGGCATCCTGGAGGTGGGCAAGGCTGTGCCCCGCTCCCCGGAGCCAGCAGGCGGCTTGGCAGGGCTGGCAGAGCCCCGCTTCTCCCCCGTCAGCAGCAGCAGAACCTCCCCTCGTTTTTTTTGTTTTAACATCTCCCGGCACGCCGGTCCCCGGAGCTGCAGGCAAGATGGGGAGAAAAGGAGGGAGGGAGGGGATGGGAATGCAGCCACTTAACGCCACATTCGGCAACTTCATTATCTTGCTAATGATGCTCAGATCCAGGGACGAGGAAAACAACTCGAACATGACACCGGCGCTTACGGAAATAAATAAGTAACGGAGGAAAAGGCGCTCCGGAACGCCCGAGCATCCTCCCCCTCCTCGCCAAGCGCCGACTTTCCGTTCGTGGCGGGCTGGGAGCTGCTCCTCTCTCACAGCCCTGTGGAACAGGGGGTGTTTGCCGCCCTCTCCAGCCTTGTTATCCTCTTTCCCATCCCGATTTCCCCCGCTCCCCCCGGGATGCGAGGGCGGCCCGGTGCCCCCGGTCCCCAAACCGAGCCCGGGCCGCTCCCCCCGGGCGGTGCCGGGGCCACCTCGGGGGCTCCCCTGGCCACCCACCCCCATGCTTCCCCGGCTTTGCATTTGATAGCAGTTTCTTGCTGCAAAAAAAACCTTTTTTTTTTTTTTTTTTTTTTTTTTCGGTTGCCTTGAATGAGCGAAAAAAAACCCACCAAAAAAAAACCACCAAAACCCAACAACAACAAAAAATAAACCCCCGAACTATATCTCGAGGGCTCGCAGATCTGTCCCTCCAGCCTGGGATCAATCCTCCTCCTCTCTCCCTCCGTCCCCTCCGCATTTCCATCCTCGCACTGCCCACACCGGGAGCCGCTGCCAAGAAGAGCCAAGGCAACCGAGGCTGGCACATGAAAGAGCGGCTTTATGTCTGTTTAAGCTGCAGCATCCATTCAAACAGCCGCGATTGTGCACAGGGCACGGCTCCCCCAGGGAAAGCTCCGGGCACACGGCGCCAGCGCAGCTCCGAGAGCCGGGGTCCCCAGCATCGCGGCCGGGTGATGCTGTGGTGGGGCTGCTGCAGGGCAGGGGCCGAGCCAAGGAGCCCCGCATGCACCAGGAACGATCCACAGGCAATAAATAACAATAATAATAATAATAATAATAGTAAATAAAATTTAAAAAGGCACTGAGGAGCCACAATCCCACTTTATTCCCCGGCAATGGGATAGCAGCTATTTCAAATCCAGGGGTTCCTCCTGGGTAGGTTTGCGTCGCAATAAGAAAAAAAAAAAAAAAAGCAAAAAACCCCCCGAGGTTTAGGGTTGAACTGTCTCCAAAATAATTAAGGGGGAAAAAAATAATAAAAATGCTGCCTTTATTCGCGGAATGGAGCAATCGCGAAGAGCACGGCACAAACCATCCCCGCCATCCCCAAGTTCTGCATCCCCGGGGAGGGATGCTCCGCTTCCCAAGCCCGTCTCTCACCCCGAGCACTCACTTGGGCGTCTCACCTTGCGAAATCACCTCTCACTAGACACAGAATTCCTGCCTGCCGTGTGCGAGCGCCCACCGGGACACAAATCCTGCTCTGCAGTGCCACCCGCAGCCGGAGCCGGGCTGGAATGACACATTCCCTGCAGCTCAGCATCCCACTTCTTGGTGTGCCGCTCGCCAAAACTCTGCCCCGGGTTCCTCCGAAACAGCAGCGAGCCGAAATTCCAGGCGCTGCACAGGGAATCATCCCCTGGGAGGGTGAGAGGTCCCGGCACAGGGAAGTTGTGGATGGCCCATCCTTGGAAGTGTCCAAAGTGAGGCTGGACAGAGCTTGGAGCAAGCTGGGATAGGGAGAAGTGTCCGTGCCCAGGATCCCTGAGGAGGGACACCGAGGTGAGCAGCTCTCCCCTGAGGAAAGACGGGATTGTTGGGATTGTTGGGATTGTTCCTGGAGAAAAGAAGGCTCTGAGGTGACTTTACTGAGATTTCCAGGAGCTGAAGGAGCCAACAAGAAACATGGAGAGAGAGAATTTACACTGGGCTTGGAGCGACAGGACACAGGGAATGGCTTCCCACTGACCAGAGGGTGCTTCAGGTGGGATTTGGGGAAGGAATTTTTCCCTGTCAGGGCAGGGAGGCTCTGGCACAGGGAACCTGTGGCTGCCCCATCCTTGGAAGTGTCCAAAGCCAGGCTTGGAGCAACCTGGGACAGGGAAAGGTGTCCCTGGCCATGGCAGGGGGGGATGAGCTGAGCTGATCTAAGATCCTTTCCCATCCAAACCGTTCCACCATCCTACACCTTTCCCAGGGCCTGAGGCACGGGCTACGTCCTCCTCCACAAATCATTCCTGCTTTTTTTCCACCACAACCAATTTCCTTTGGGAGAAGTGTGTCCCATGAAACCCGACTACTTCAGATTCTGAAGCACCCTAAGCAGCTGCTGCCTTCGCTTCCCCACAACATCTAAAGGAAAACAACCACAGACACATCAAAATATTTACAGGAAGAAGCGAAAGCGGCATTCAAAGGAGCAAAATTGAAAATTAAAGTGTAATAGGGAAGCTACTGTAAACAGCTGATCTTCACAAAGGAAAGCTGAATTTAGCCCAGAAAAATTTATGCCAAATCATGTTTCGCAGGACAAATAACGGGGAGAGAGAAGGATGCTCTTCGCTTTAATTGGATAATATTTACTGGGTGCTCCCAAAATAGGAGAAGTAAAATTGACAAATCCAGCTCAAGATCAACGAGAATTAACACGTGGCCAGTTCTAAACATCCCAACAAAACATCCTGCAAACCTGGCCCGGCCTGCTTGGGACATGGAAGTGTTAACTGATATTTCATCTTCCAAAAACATAACTTCACAGATGAGGAAAAGGGAGAATTTTCCAGATGAAGCCATGGAGGAACAGAAGGGGAAGGCTGCAGCCTGTGAAACCACCAGACAGGAATCCCTTTGAGAAAATGGGGCAGAAAGTTGTTTCTGTACTCAGAAATAGTCTGACAATGTTCTATTTTCATACCCACGGCACAAATCTGTTGAGGTTTTTATTACAGAGAATATCTCTGTTCTTTAAAAATAGAGGGGAACCAGCATCCCACTAATTACAGTGAGCCTATGATTAGAGATAATTAGATACATTTACAATTTAGAATTTCCTAACTTTAGCTGTTTATGAACCATAGATGTGCCCATAGTGTGTGCACAGAGCATCAGTCATTCCCTCCAGCTATGAGGAGTAAATTGATAACACATTAAATTATTGAACATGGCAGGAGCAAACTGGAATTTAAATGGGCGTTTGGAGGAGGGAAGCGCAAGAATTGGGATTTGGAGCAGGTGACCACTGCAGGCACGTGGATGTGGCTCAAAGGAGCACAAAACTGCTCAATCCCACTGCAGGAACGTGGGGGGGTTTGGAGGGGCATTCGCTGCTCTGTGGTGATGCCCAGTCCAGGGCTGGAAAATGCTGGGATGGTTTTTTCCACTCAGGAGTTGTCGTGTTCCGTGCCAGGAGCTGCTCTCCCGCTTTTCTCTAACGCTCAGTCCAGGATCTCCCTCCTGTTGAAACGCAGCAGACACAGGAAGCTCGTGGCCACGGAGAATTGGGATTGTCCAGCCTGGAGAGGGGGGGAAACCTCACTGTGACCTTCCAGGACTCGAGTGGGACAGCAAGGATGATGGGGAGAGGGTTTGGGTAAGGGATGGAGGGACAGGACACAGGGAAGGGCTTCAGACTGGAGAAGTGGAGATCTGGGTGGGATACTGGGATGGAATTCCTCCCTGTGAGGGTGGGGAGGGGCTGGGATAGAATTCCCAGAGCAGCTGTGGCTGCCCCTGGATCCCTGGAAGTGCCCAAGGCCAGGCTGGATGGGGGCTTGGAGCAGCCTGGGACAGTGGGAGGTGTCCCCATGGCTGGGGTGGCACTTTAAGGTCCCTTCCCAACCCAAACCATTCCAGGATTCTGTGGCTGACACATTCCCTGGAGCACCTCAGGAAGGACAAAATCTCTGGAGCACGTCCAGCTCTCCTGTCCAGGTTTCTGGACTAAATTCCTCGTTCTGGAGGTGTAAGACACAACCAAGCCATTCTCGGGTTCTCATCCCCGAGAGCTCTGAGCTTTGGGCAAAGCCTTTGCTTCTGTTCCTACCATCTCATTTGGTCTCACGACTCAGGAAATCCCAGGTCAGAGTTTCAGGCCCTCCAAGGGGATTTCACCGCTAATTCCCAGGTTTTGGGGGCTGTGTTCCACAACTACAGCCTGGCAAAGTAACTTAACCTGAGAAGGACTTTGCTTACAGGCAGAGCAACCTCCTAACTGCAAATATCCCAGAGATTAATGAAGAAATCACATTTTTATTAACACCTTCACCCTTGTGGAGTTTTACAGGAGCTCCTGCAACGCTGGATTAAAAAAAAAATAAATAAATTCATTCAAGCACTTCAGATTTTCTACTTAAGTTTATTCACAGCAGTGGCCAAGGCTGAGCTTCCCTCCCTCCATCTTCCAGTTTCCCCAACCACTCAAACTTTCCACTCTTTCAGGGAACAAAACAGACCCAAATTTTGTGAGGAGAGAGCAGAACAACTCAGGGACTTGGGGCAAAACACTGACAGCTGCGTTCTGATTTGTAAAAGAAACCAAACTGAGGATCATTGTCCTACAAGTTATGGATAAGTGGGATAGAGAGGAGAAGCTCATCCTTCCCTCTGGATCACCTTCCCAGAAAATAAAATGTAAAAAAAAAACCCACCCAGAAATGGATAAAGGCTCCTAAGAGCTCCATTATGAGGAGGAGAAAGAAGTAATTTGGAAGTTTGACTGAATTCCTGGGTTAAATTCCTGGGGAAGCTGCAGGGACAAACCTCAACTGCTCTGCCACTGAGAGCCACGCGAAATTTTGAGGGAATTCAGTTTTCCCGTCCTGGTATTGTGAGGAAAAACTGCCATTTATCAAAGTCCCAGAGTCCTATACGGACTTCATGTTTTCCCCAAAGTGAACATTTCCATCTCGAATAATCCCCTATGATTTATAGGGTGAGAACCAGCTGGATGACAATTCATCTGAAATAAATTTTTTAAGGATGACAGAGTAAGAAGGGGGCTTTTTTTTCCCTTTTCTTTTCTTCTCTCTCTTCTTTTTTTTTTTGTATGGGAAGATGGAGACAAATAATAAAAATGTTTTATTTATGAAAAATGCCCCAGCTGCTCAGAATTGAGTGCTGGTGCAATAAAGATGGTTGATAGAGGAGAGACTTGGCTGCGAATTTCAGAGATAGGGACTTTATTTGTGTGTTCAGAGGGAGATTAACACAAAACACTCAATGCCTGCGTGGTGCACGACTCGCTCCTGCCTTATTCCTTCCATCTCCTGCTAAAACAGAGTTTAAAACCTGAGCTTTAATAGCAAGGACCGAGCTATAAAGCTGGGATGTGGGATCCTGCTTAATTATATCCCTTTAGGAATATAATTAATTTTCTTGGGAATTTCAAGGCTCTGAGCTTGGCATCAGCCCCTGCAGAGCAGCTTTGCTTCCTCCCATCGAGGCTGGGGCTGCTCTGTTTCAGCCACTTGGCTGGGTCAGAGGTACCAGACTGATTAAATGAGATTTTACAGCCTGTGGGAGCCCCGTCACAACAAATCACCACCAAACTCTCGCCCGGCCTCACCACCAGTGACTCAGGGCCGTGACAAAGATCTGAGTGTGTGCGTTTCACCCAGCACCACTGAGTCAGCCCGCTCCCAAATTCACATTTAGGCTCGGCTTAAGAGGATGTTGCACCTGTACAGCTCAGAACTGGGAATTATCTCTGCGCATCTGGAAAAGCCTGGGTGGTTTGCAAGTAGCTGCAGGTCCTACAAAAGGTGCAGAACATTCCTGGATGAGCTGCAGGACCAAATGTGCTTCACCTCTTCAGGCAAAGCGCTTCAATGTGGGTCATAATTCAGTGAAAAGCTGGAGCATCCTCCCGGTGGGATGGGGATGGAGCAGCCTGGGATGGTGGGAGCAGTCCCTGCCCCTTCCCAGGGGTGGGATGGGATGAGCTTTAATGTCCCTCCCAACCCAAAGCACTCTTTACCCCCGATACACCACCACCAGACTCGCTCTCTCCTCCTGTGTTTAAAAAATCCAGCTCTTCCTTCCCTTTCAATCCCATTTACGTAAATAGAACAACGTCGTGGCGCAGCCCGAGCTGGCACCGGTATAAAACTCAAGAGTCTCTTGACTCTTGTGGGCTTGATAAACAACCTTAGAGCGATCCTCCAGGTGACATTCTGCACATTGGATCGACCTCAGCCCTCGCTGCTCCTCCTTCCACGCCGCTTCAACATCTATTTTGGGTTACCCGGATGGCTGAGGTGCTCTAGGACAATTCCTAAGGAGGAATTCATGCCTTGGCAAGATGTGCCCACTGGCCCTGTTTATTCCCCTTTTTTTCCACCCTCTCCGCGCCCGGCTGCGAGCCAGAACTTCAACTCAAATAAATTAGACAAGCAATTAGGAACCTCCAGTGTCTCCACAACATTCCTCACTCTCCTCGCCTCGTGGGGAAGGGGACAGGGGGTGACATCAACCAAACTGAGAGGCTGTGGGAGGAACACCAAGGCAGCTGGGAGAAATCCCAAAGCTCATCCATCGCTCCCAAACTCCCACCAGCACCAACAGCAACGAACCCAGAGCCCCAGTGCACCTCAGATGGGGGAAGAGGAGAGGGGGGACACCAATAAAGATTCCCTGGATCCTTGGAAGTGTCCCAGGCCAGGCTGGACAGGGCTGGAAGCAGCCTGGGACAGGGGAAGCTGTCCATGCTCATGGCAGGGCTGGGATGGGCTTTAAGGTCCCTTTCAACCCAAACCATTCCAGGATTTCAGCAACGTTTCATTTCTTAGGGACGAGCAACTTGCACTGGATCTATCCCTGGGAATCAGGGAGCTGAGGAGCAGCCAAGCTCCTTCCAGACCCCACCAGGAACGAGCCTGGAGCATCATTAACGCACAAGGAACGGAAACCACAGCTCTGCCTCGGCCAGGAACACTGGCACACCAAGGCAGGGTTAGGTGGACTTAATAACCACAATTCCTGCCTTATTTCACCAGGATTACATGGTTTCTCCAGGCAGAATTCCTGCTTTATTTCACCAGGATAACACGGTTTCTCCAGGCAGAATTCCTGCTTTATTTCACCAGGATTACACGGTTTCTCCACGCAGAATTCCTGCTTTATTTACTGGCATTACATGGTTTCTCCAGGCAGAATTCCTGCTTTATTTCACCAGGATTACATGGTTTCTCCACGCAGAATTCCTGCTTTATTTACTGGCATTACATAGTTTCTCCAGGCAGAATTCCTGCTTTATTTCACCAGGATAACACGGTTTCTCCAGGCAGAATTCCTGCTTTATTTCACCAGGATTACATGGTTTCTCCAGGCAGAATTCCTGCTTTATTTCACCAGGATTACACGGTTTCTCCAGGCAGAATTCCTGCTTTATTTCACCAGGATTACACGGTTTCTCCAGGCAGAATTCCTGCTTTATTTCACCAGGATTACATGGTTTCTCCACGCAGAATTCCTGCTTTATTTCACCAGGATTACATGGTTTCTCTATGCAGAATTCCTGCTTTATTTCACCAGGATTACACGGTTTCTCCAGGCAGAATTCCTGCTTTATTTCACCAGGATTACATGGTTTCTCCAGGCAGAATTCCTGCTTTATTTCACCAGGATTACATGGTTTCTCTATGCAGAATTCCTGCTTTATTTCACCAGGATTACACGGTTTCTCCAGGCAGAATTCCTGCTTTATTTCACCAGGATTACACGGTTTCTCCACGCAGAATTCCTGCTTTATTTCACCAGGATTACATGGTTTCTCCACGCAGAATTCCTGCTTTATTTCACCAGGATTACATGGTTTCTCCAGGCAGAATTCCTGCTTTATTTCACCGGGATTACACGGTTTCTCCATGCAGAATTCCTGCTTTATTTCACCGGGATTACATGGTTTCTCCATGCAGAATTCCTGCTTTATTTCACCGGGATTACATGGTGAATTTTCCATGCAGGATTTCTTCCTTTTGGAAGGATTACGTGGTTTATCTCCCCGGAATTCCTGCCTTGTTTCAGCAGGATTACAAGGATCCTCCACCCACAATTCCTGCCTTGCTTCCAGCACAGGGTTACACGGCTTCTCCACTCAGAATTCCTGCTTTGTTTCGTAGGATTACACAAATTCTCTTCCCAGAATTCCTGCCCTGTTTCCAGCATGGGAATAAAGACACCCAATGAAGATTCTCATCAATTTTTTCTTCTTTTTTTCCATTATCCACCTCATGGCTGTGCTCCCACACAGACCTACAGGAGTATTCCAGTTCTCAGGAGCTTTTCACCCAGAAATTCACAGTTCCAGCCTTTCCCAACACATTTCTCCCAAACCTCTGTAAGAGACAGGAGAGAGAAATCACCCCCATTTTACAAATAAAAAGCTGAATTCTGGGAAGTCAGAACTCAAAGGCTTCATCCATCCACTTTAAGGGCACAAACCACAGGATAATAAATTCTCAGGGACACAAACCAGGATCTGGAGGGCACAAAAGTCGTAAAACTTTTCTTTTACTATGACCAATTCCCCAGCTCCCTTCCAGTGCCTTCCATCACTACTGGATGTCACATGAAGCTTCTTGGGCAAATCCTGATTTCTTTTCTAACTCATTGCTGAATTTTCCCTGAGATTCTCTTGCAGGATCCATTCCTTCCATTGTGGCTGCTACAGGGTTCCTCTGAAAAATAATTTTACAGAGCAAAATAATTATTTTCTTATGGTTTTCCAACCCAAAACTCGGATCAGAATTTCCTTCGGCTCAGGCCAGGTCCGTTCTGCCCCAGTAAATTCCCATTTTCTTTAAGTGGAGCAGAAGCTTGGACTTTTCTCCTGTTCAATGCACTGCCTGTTTTCCTCCAATATTCCTAACACAATTAGCATAACGAGATAAAGGAATCATCAAGTCCCTTCCCATTTTTCTTCCTTTGTAAAAGGACTGATGACAAACCGGGAATCAGGATCTGTATTGAATTACATTTGCCACAAAAGAGTTCATTAAGTAATAGTACATAATAAAAATCATCTGTCAGCTTGAGGGATTGACCAAATCCACTTAAGGGAACAGCTGGTTATTTTCTGGAGCACTCCAGAGCCAACGGTCAATATGTGCAAGGAGAAAGAGCGGGACACAAGGAAACAAGGGATAGGTCAGGTATTGGAATGCCAGCAGCTTCTGGGAATTCCTGCACAGTTGGTCAGGACTGGAGGTGAGACTTTGCCCGTGGCAGCCCAATTTCTCCCTGATTTTGGTGCTGCCAGCAGCTCCTTACTCCAGGAAAAGGAGCACGGGGCTCAGGGTGTGACAGAGCTGGAGGCTCTTCAACAGATCATGGAATTTCATCATCATCAAATCATGGAACAGAATCCCAGGGTCCAGCTGAGGTTGGAAAAGAGCTCCAAGGCCATCGAGTCCAGCCTGTGCCCGATGCCCACCTTGTGCCCAGCCCAGAGCACTGAGTGCCACATCCAGGCACTTCCTTGGACACTTCCAGGGATGGGGACTCCAAACCTTCCTGGGCAGCCCTTCCAATGCCTGACCACCCTTTACATGAAGGAATTCTCCCCAAAATCCAGCCAAAACCTCTCCTGGGACACCTCTGTGTCAACATCAGGAGAGCTGAATTTCTCTCTCACTCCAACACCACAACGATGGCAGCAGGATCCCATTCCTTGTCCCCAGGCAAAGCCAGAAGAAGCTGGAGGATGCCGCAGCCATTTGGAGGAGGGGCAGTCGCCTAGAGCTGCAATATTTTGGAGACAGAAACACCTTCCACCACAGGCATTTAACAGCATTTACCTCCCTTTCCTCTCCAAATCTCCCCCAGACTGTGTTGCCACCACTGCAGTTTCCCCAGAGCTGTTTACTCCAGCTCCCCAGCCCAAACTCCTCCAGAATTAGCTTGGCTCCCATTAAACTGGAGATAATGTGAGGAGGGGGATTGATTGAACAGCTATTAATCCAAGGATGGGGGGTTTTTTCTGGTGATGTCATGAGCTGCAGAAGTAGAACTCATACAGTTTATTAAATTACAGGAATGCCAAGAAAAATAGATAGCTTTAATAATCCATTTTTGCCTATCTGTTGTATTTTATATGTAGCTTGCAGAAGAGAATTAAAAAGTTTTCTACCATGTAAAATTGCCACTTAAAGGAAGAGGGAGAGGGGGGGAAAACCCCAACTAGATTCTGTCACTGATAGAGAACACAATTATTCCAGGCTAGAAAGTTTATTCTTTTGCAAACGTGTGAGATTAGAGCAGCTCAGAGCCCACAGGAGAGGAGGGGGGACAGTTCCACGATGAAAAATGGTCCCTGAGCTTAAAAGCACGAATGCTCCAAGGCTGAGGAAAGAAGAGCAAACACACGAGGTCTGGATTTGAGGGGGAAAGCTCTGAGGATGCTCCAGCACCATCCCCAGGGGCTGGAACCACTGCGGTACCCAAGTCTGGAGGATGCTGCCACAGCATCAGGATTTTGGGCTGCCCAAGGGAGCAAGGCACAGCCAGCAGAGGTGGCTGAAAGAAAGGGGGGAAATGGCCAAAAACCTGCTCTCCACCAAGATGCAGCTCCTGCGAGGGCCAGGAGATGTGTTTGGGGATCAGCTCTGAGCAGACTGAGCGTTTGGATGAGATACAGGAAGGAATTGTTTCCCATCAGGGTGGAGAGGCCGTGGCACAGGGTGCCCCGAGAAGCTGTGGCTGCCTCTGGATCCCTGGAAGTGTCCAAGGGCAGGGTTTGAAGCACCTGGGACAGCGGCAGTTGTCCCTGCCCATGGCAGGGGGTGGCATCTTTATGTCCTTTCCAACTCAAACCATTCCCTGATTCTACAAATTATCCCTCCCTACAGCCCCAGCCCAACCCAACACCCTCCCGGTTTTTATTATTCTCCCACCCTCCTCCTTCCTCTCCATCTCCAAGCCTTCGGTGGGATTCAGAAGCACACCCAGCTGCTGCCTGCAAATCGAGCCGCATCACCTGCACGGGAGCCCTTCAGAGAAACCACCCAGACAGTGCTGATGAACTGGATTCCTCTCCTTCGGGAACCAGACTCCCAGGAACGCTCCCAGGGCCCGTTGTGCTGCGACTCAGGATGTGCTGTGTCTGGCACAGCGAGCAAAACGTGAAATTGTGAAGCCGGAGCCTTGAGGATTGACACTTCCAACTGCTGCGAGCAGCCAGGCTCGCACGGCGGAGATGGCTCATTTGTGTGGATGAGGCAGGAGCCAGCTCCTGCATCTTAAACTCCTGCAGCCTCTCAGCTGTGCTTGAAACACCGCCCTCCCAGCAATGTGCGGGCACGGACACGGATAATACCTTGTACTACCAGGATCTCGTGCAGGGAGCAGATTCCACGGAGCCCGGATTTATCAATCCAGCTGCAGGTGCAGGGCGGTGTCGGCGCTGCTTGAACAGGGAAATCCATCTGACACGACCAGGAGCAGCGCACTCAGAACACGTCCAAGCTTCTGGGAATTTTTATCTCCCCTCTTGAAACTTGCCCCTGCTCCTCTTTCATAGGCGGGCAGGGATGGAACAGGCGCTCCCCCAGGGCAGGCAGCGTCTCCTGGGGTGAGGGAAGCATCCAGCTGAGGGATGAAGAGCAGGAAGCATCCAAATGCATCCCAAGCCTCGCCACTGTGCTCTCCTGGTGCTCCTGGCAGGATGTGTGGAGCACTCAGAGTGCAGGGAGGGAGGGGAGGGAGCTCCAAAGGTCACCCAGTCCATTCCCCAGCCCCAGGCAGATCCAGGAACATCTGCCCAGCTGGCACACAGCTGGCACACAGCTGGCACACAGCTGGCAGAGGTGGAGCTGAGCCCGCCCTGGGCAAAGCCTCCCTGGATGCTTTAGTGCACACTCAGTGATTCCTGGCTGAGCAAAAAGGAGATCCAGGCATCCCCTTCCAAATGTTCACTGCCAGCAAATCCCGTCCCTGCACAGGGATCCTTAAATCCAACTTCAACCCAACTCCTGCCTCATCTCTGCATTTTCCTGTTCAGGGAACAGTCCCTAGACATTCTCCCACAAAAATATTTACTAAAAATTCCACTTAACTGGCCAACACCAGCCTTGGCATGGTTGGTTTGGGTGTCGTGGCTGTTTTGTTTGTTAGGTTTGTTTGTTTGTTTGTTTTTTTAATTTAAACAAGATTATATTTTCTTACAGGACAAATCAGCCGGGGATTGAGAGGTCAGTGGTTTGCCCAGCTCTCCTTGCTCCTGGAGTTCTAATTCAAACCCCATTTTCACGCAGAATTTGGTGCTATCAGAGCAAATTCTTATTTTCTCCAGTTCATTTGTTCACGCTGAAGCAGATGAACATTAGTTAAAAGCTCACTCCCAGCTCCAATTCCAACCTCCTGGCTCAAAACACAAAATTTTGAGAGCAGCTTCTTGCATCCACGAGAAACTGCTCCAACCCGGCTGCCAGGTTCTGAGGGATCTGACAGGGATTCAAACAAAAAGAGGGGAAGGAGTGCTTTTAATCCTGGCCATTGCAGCTCTGCTGCACATCTTCAGACACTGGCACAGCTCCGGGAGAGATTTCCTGCCATCTTCCCAAGTTTTTTTCCCTGGGCTCATCCCACCATCCTGCTCAGTACGGGATCCACACCTGCCAAGAATTCCCTAAAGGAGCCTGGAAACGGATGCATCCCTCTTTACCACCCGGTTCTAAACATTCTGTACAACTTGGCACCCACTCATCCTTCTCCATGGACTCGAAATCGGAGCTGTGGGGTGTGGCTGTAATTATTCCCCCCGTTAATTTGGTATTTTGCACCTTAACCGGGCCCCTGACAAAAATGCTCTCCTTCCCCGTTAGTGCGCTCCTGAATTAATCTTATCAGGAAGCACAACATTCCCACAGCATTTATTCCTCACTTCCTTTCATTTGTGTCAATCTGTTGCTCTGCCGTGTTCTCTAATTGCTCAACATCTGCTGGGAGGGAGAGAAAATAAACACATTATGGCAAGAACAAACCGTGATACCCTCTACAAATCAGAGTGGACTGAGAATCCCGGGGACACCAAAAAGTGGAAGTCACCCGCTCGTGGAGCGAGGAGAGTTTGGGATCAAGATTCCTGCACTGAGAGCAAGCAGCTCATTTTTGGTTCATTTTTGGTTCATTTTTGGTTCAAGTGCAGAGCTGGACTTGGCTGACCTGTGTGGATCCCTTCCAAGCCAAGATTTTCCATGATTCCAAGTTCCTGCCAGCTGCTGTTCGCCCAAGCCCTGGGACGAGCGAGCCCAGCAAAGCCTGACAGAGCCATTTTCTCCTCAGCCACTGCTCTCAGCATCCTCAGCACTTACTCAGCTCTTTCAGGAGCAGCTCCTCAGCTGCCTGTGCCAGCACCCATTTATTAAATGAACATTCCAGGGGTCAGGGCCAAGGGCTGACAATGGATTCATGGGGAGCCCCTTCAGCTCGTGGGTGGCGCTTCAATAATCCCACAAAAACTGGGGGCAAACAGGAGCGACAGATCCCTGAGGATTTCCCACAGTAGGAGGACACATCTGAACCCCAGGTCTGAGGTAATTTTGGTGGAGTTTACTGAAAAAATACAGAGACATGGCTTAGACCAGTACAAAACACCATAAAACGGGGCTAGAAGCTTCTGCTGGAGCAACAGAAGAGTTAAAGAGTCTTAATTTCATTTCTCCAGCTCAAGAAATCCTTCTCCTCTCTCTCCTCTACTTCAGCCTGCATTTTATCTCCTGTTTAAAAGGTGAAAACAAAGCCTAATTTTAGCTAAAATATGAAGTCACAGGGGTGTAACGTGAAGCTGGTGTACATTACCTGTACAGCTCAATGTCACTGTGACAGAGCTGACAGCGCACTCGGATTTTATTGTGTGATTTCATGAATGACTATTAACCACTGCACCGAGCCCTGTAAATAGCAGCTCATTTCTGAGAGCTTTTTTTTTGTTGTTTTTTTAAATGACTCCTTGCTGCTGCTGCCATTCCTTGCCTTGCTCTCTGAAGATGCCACTTATCAAGTGAGGATTAAATTGTGTGCAAATGAAGAGTTTATTGACTTTAGTATTTTCCCCTCCATATTTTGTAAGCTGGAGCCAAACCAATCGCCCAGAAAGAAGCATCTTGTAAAAAGGAGAGAGGGAAGATATCAATTGCAGAGATCTTTTATCCAAAATGCAGCTCGTGGAGCCTGCACAAAGCCAGGAGGGCAATGGGGAAAAAATGGGAGTGTTATAATATAAATCAACTCATGTGGTGGCAATTTTGGACTCTGCACCTCCCTATATATTCATGAAACCCTTTTTGTCCCCTTCAGAGGATTCTCCCTCTCACAGACCCCACCGACAGGGCCAGAAAACAGCAGCAATATTCAATTTAAACAGAATTATTTCGTCCATAAATATGGCTCCAGCCACGAGGAACACGAGGAGATAACACCAAACACAGAAACACGAGGAGATAACAGCGCAGATGCCAAGATAGGAGCATCCTTAATTGTCTGGATCTGGCAGGGAGAACAAACTCCTGTGCAGTTGGGTTTTCCTCCAGTTAATGCTTTGTGCCTGCGCTGGGCAGCCCAGCTGAGGGCGGGGAGGCAGCTTTTGCTATCAAATGCTTGGTTTTAATGAGCAAAAATTATCCTGCCTCTGCTCTGCAGGCACAGCTCCAGGGTAAAAGCCAGCCCTGCCTGGCTGGGAAATGGCTTTTTGTCAGGACAAGTTAATCCCTGTCCAAGGAATCCGCGTTATCTCGGCACCTTGGGGGAGCTCATCCCTGGGCCGCTCAAAAAGGGAACTCTGGAGCACGAAGGTGGGGGTAAAGCTGAGCTAAGCAGAGCCAGCCCAGCTCCAGCAGCTCCTCCTGCAGCATTTCCAGGCTGGAAATGGAATGGCTTCACTGGAAAACCCCCTGGGAACTGGGATCCATGGGACAGCAGTGTCCCAGCTCCCACTGCCCAGGCTGGGACTTGGCAGCGATGCCTTCAAGTTTTATCTTTGCTGTGTTCCAGGTTCTGTGCTGCCCAGGTGCAGCTCTGAGCTCACACTCAGGGTCACTCAGCTCTCTGCACACAGCAGGGACACAAAACAAATCCTGTTCCTGTGCACACCAAGGACAAGCTGGGACAAGTGTTCAGCCCCAAAGCACAAACAGCGGTGGCTGGAGGGAGAAAACTGGGATGGGACTGCAGAACCTGGAGCTGGAATTGGACAGTGAAACCCCAATGTGCAAATGGACCAAAACTTATAAAAGTGTGAGACCTCGTGACCGTTTGTCCATTTTGTGTCCATTTTGTGCCCATTCTGGGTCCACCTTGGGTGTGTTCCTGCCCAGGCTCTTGTCCTGCCCAAGCTGTACCCTAAAGGCCTTTCAATAAATATCCACTTTATTCTCCAGCTCTGTCCAGTCTCTGTTCCAGCTCAGCCTTCCCAAGGCATCACAGGCTCCATGAGTTCTATTTTGGGATAAAATATCTTTTGGAATTGATTTTTTTGCCCCCCATTTTTACTTCTATCTCAGTGACTGGTTTTGACTTCAGCTTCCAAAAGATGAAGGGGAAAATACTGAACCAATGAATTCCTCCTCTGCACACAATTGAATCCCCTCCCTCTACATTTTCCTTTTAAAAATGTGGAGGCACCACTTCAGTTTAACTTGAGGTAAGTGTTTGAGATCCAGCTCACTTTGTAATAAATCTCTGAGGGAGGGCGGTGGAAAGAGGCTGGAACACGAGTCTTTAAATCCATAATGGATGGGAAACACACCTCAGAACGTGTGAGAAGTGAAAACAGTTTACACATTAAAATGTGGCTGGTTTAAAACACTTCCCTAACATGAAACTCCCTTTTTAATTAGTTAAATATTGATGATTATTGTAGGATCCTACTTAGAGTCAGCTGGAAAGGTGCGTGGGGCCTCAGCAGCTACTACTGAGAGAAAGATGCAAACATTTACTCATAAAACCAGGCAGATTTTCCAACTAAGAGTGGGTTTAGATCGGATATTGGGAAGGAATTCTTCTCTGTGAAGGTGTGGAGGGGCTGGGATGGATTTCCCAGAGAAGCTGTGGCTGCCCCATCCCTGCAGTGTCCCCAGGCTGGACGGGGGCTTGGAGCACCCTGGGGTAGTGGAAGTGTCCCTGCCCATGGAACTGGAGGAGTTTTAAGGTCCTTCCCACCCAAACCATTCCAGGATTCCAAACGGGAAGTTCCCATCAGGGCTGGCATTAGCCAGGACGGGCACCTCCAAGCCCAGGACAGGCAGGATGCTCCTTCCCCTCCCCTGATGCCAGCAGCAGGGCTGGGCAGAACCCTTTCCCTGAAGGGGAGAATCCTTCCACTAAAACATCCACCCAGAGATCCCGGAGCAGGGGACAGGGACACAAAAACATCCAACACACGTTGGAGAGGGGAAATGTGATTGGGACACGCAAAGCAATCACACGGAGATGAGAGATTTCACAGGGCAGAGAGTTCCTCCAAGAGAGCCCAAGGCTGAGCCAAGCCCAGAGCCCCTCTGCCTGTTTATTTCTTACTTTTTATACATTTGTGGGTCTGGCTGTGGATTGGCTTCTGGAGTTTTCACCTCCCAGCCCAATGGCCAGACCAACTGTCAGTTACAATTGTTTTCAGGTTAGAAATATGCAAACAAAGGACAGAGAATGAAAAACAAAGGATTTGTTTATGTTACATGTGTGAGAAAAAGGCAGAAACTGCTCCTAATATTGCGCAGTAGCTAAAAAGTCTGACTCCATTTTATGAACAATCAAAAGGCTTTAAAAAGCTCAGAAAAACCCAGGGTGACAGGGAAAGATTTCCAGATTCTCCTCAGCGTCGCGCTCTCGGCGTGCCTGCAGGATCGCATCGTGCCGCTCACCTTCGCTTCACAAACGGCCACGCAACGGGGAGGAAAAAAAAAAATATATAATGAGGCATGAAACGCAAACGCTGCACTGGAAGTGAACCATGAAACAGCAGCAGCAGCACAGCTGCAGCCAGGGAAGCGCTGCTCGCACCCAGCAACGCATCCGGGAAAAACCGGGGCCAGAGCAGCCCCCAGCCCAAAACAAGGCTGCAGAAAAGGGAAAAGGAGCTGGTGGGAGAAATCCCACCCGCCAAATTCCCTGCTTGGAGCAGCAAAAGCTGAAGGCACAAGGGTGGGAAGCACCGGAAGAGTCAGGAACCTGCAGCAGATCCAGAGTGAGCTCCTGGCAGCAACCGAGGAGCAGTTCTGGGGATGTGGAGCCAGAGCAGCTCTTGTTTGCTCCTGGGGAAACACAGAGCAACTTCAGGGGAATTACTGGGGTAAAACACGACCAGGGCCCTGCCAGCTCAGCACAGGGAGCCTCAGCTGCCATTCCTGCTCTTTCCCAGGGATTTGCTGCCTGGCCCAGGCTCCAGGAACACCAGAACTGTCCCTGCAGAGCTGCGCCTTGGCTGTCCCTCGTGTGCATTTCCAGTCCCAGACTGGACTGGGGTGGGAGGGAACTCAAGGATAATCCCATTCCACTCCCTGCTGTGGGCAGGGACATTTTCACTACCCCAGCTTGCTCCAGCCTTGGACACTTCCAGGGACAGGGGCAGCCACAGCTTCTCTGGGAAATCCATTCCAGCCCCTCCCCAGCCTCGTGGGGAAGATTTTCTTCCCAAATTCCCATCTGAGCCTGGCACTCTTCAGCTAAATGCCATTCCCCTCTCCTGTCACTCCACGCCCTCACTCCAGCAGGAAAACAAACAGCTTCTCCTGCCTGGATTTGCTGTGAGAGATCAGAACCCAAAACGCTCCCAGGTGCTGCAGAGAAGGCAGGAAAGGATCAGAACTCCTGGGATAACTCTGTTCTGGTCAGGGAGAGTTACCTGTGCAATCACAGCTTCAGGGAGGCTTTGTTGTGCTGGCAAAAAAGAGAGAAATCACCAACACAAGCCATGGGCTGGGGACAGCAGCACAGATTTGGGGTTGAGCTTCACGGGCAAAAGCATCCCCAAAAAAACCTCCCTCGGCTTAGGAGTTCTGTCATCTTCGTGTGGAAACGCAGCAGTTGTGGGCACCGAAAACCTCGTACAAGGCCACCACCGTGCCCCATTCCTGTGTGCAGGAGCACATCCGGCCAGGAGCCACCCCACCAGGAAAAGCCATCCCAAAACAATCCCGCGGAGCTCCTGAGCCACCTCCCAGGACTGGGGATGAGCTCAGGAACGAAGGAGCACGTTCTGCTAAGAGCACCTGAACTGCATCCAGAACCTTGCCACCACGCTGTATTTAAGAATGCAGCTCCCCAGCCCTGCAGCAAACACATCCGGGCTGCCTGTTCTGCAAGGAGATCTGCTATCAGCTATCAATTGCAGCAGCAAGCATCTAATTTGACTTTGGCAGCAAGATGACAGTGTCTTGAATGCTAAATTACATCTGCAAAAAGGTCAAACCCCATGGATACCTGAGCATTTACATAATTCAAACAGCTCATCATCAGTTGCCTCCTTTTTTTTTTTTCTCTTCCTTTTTTTTTTTTAAAGCTACTCCAAGGCAATGAATTTGCCGTCACTTTCGGGGAAAGTGACTTTTAGTGGGTAATGTTCTTGGGTTTGACCTTGTTTCTACGGTGTTAATTACTGCCATTATCAACTGCTTGCATCTTCAGGAAAAAAAAAAAAAAAAAAAAGGCAATTAGTTGTAGGAATCAGCCCTCCCCTACACTGGTGGTAATAAATCCGAAACCCCTGCCCTGGGAGGAACAGCTTTGTGCAGCCTCCCATCACCTCCAGACCCACCTCCCTCCAGAAAAGCACCCAGAGCTGCTCAGCAGACTGGAGACTGGGTCACTTCTCAGCGGTGCCACCCATCTCCTGCGCAACTTTTACAAATTCTCACGCAGAAATCGCTCAGCGCAATGGAAACGGATCTCCTGTCCCCTGCTCACGGTGAGGAGCAGAGTCAGGGCTTCCAGATCCCAACCCCAGCTGATTTTCTGGGTAACAAACACCAGTGATTTTCCATCTCAGTGCCTCAGTTTCCCTCCTTCTCCCTGGGAAGCTGGCACAGCCCGAATTCCATGGATGGACACCCTGAGGGCGCCTCGCTGCCGCTGAACTCCTCCGACTTTCCTCACTGTTCGTATTTCCAGATGAATTACGGCTTTGTAATGAATCTTCCCTTTTTTTTTCTTCTTCCCCCTAACTCTGTATGTTAATCACCGTGATTATTTCTGGTAATTCCCTTTTATAAACGCTCCTGGAAGCGCCGAGCGGTGGCTGCACTATCTGAAATGAAATCTCAGCTCAGGAAAGGCGGCCAGAGAGCGGCAGAGTGCAGGGCAGAGGCTTTGGGGACAGAGATGGAATTGTGCCCAGCACTGGTTTCTTCCCTGGACTCAAGAGTCACAGGATCAGTGGGGCTGGAAAAGCCCCCCAAGGTCACCAAATCCAGCCTGTGCCCCATGCCCACCCTGACCCCAGAGCGCTGAGTGCCACCTCCAGGAATTCCTTGGGCACCTCCAGGGCTTGGGCTCTCCAAACCTCCCTGGGCAGTTCCAAGGCCTGGCCACCCTTTCCATGCAGAAATTTGCCCTGATATCCAGTTTAAACCTCTCCTGGTTCAACTGGAGGCCGTTCCCTCTCCTCCTGTCCCTGTTCCCTGTTCCCAGAGCCCGACCCCCCTGGCTGTCCCCTCCTGCAGAGCCAGAAATTCCCCCTGAGCCTCCTTTTCTCCAGGCTGAGCCCCCTCAGCTCCATCAGGAGTTCTCCAGCTCCGTTCCCTGCCCTGGACACGCTCCAGCCCCTCCATGAGTGACCAGAGCTGTCCCCAGGGGTGGAGGTGCCCGCTCAGTGCCAGCCCAGGGGACGGTCCCTGCCCTGTCCCGCTGTCACACCGGTGCTGATGCTCTTCCTGCCTCACTCCCATCACTCAGAGCAGGAGCATTTTGAGCAGGAATCTCTCCCTAAGAGTCTCTTTCCCCCTCCAAAAAAAAAAAAAAAAAAAAAAAAAAAAAAAAAAAAAAAAAAAAGGAAAAGAAAAGAAAAGAAAAAACAGGACAAGGTTTGCTCTGAGCTCGTCCATTCACTGCTCGATCAGGAACAGAAGTTCAAACACCTCCCCAGATTCGAAACACCCTGAACACCTGAGGCATCAAACCCAGCAGGGAGCCCCTCCCTGCTGCAGCACCCCTGCCTGTCACCTCACCTGTCCCACGGCCACCACCCAGCTCCAGGGGTCCCATGCAAGGTCCCACTAACCAACCTGCTGCTTCCCTCCAACCCCATTCCAACACTTTAATTCTACCTCTCTCTCAAATTGTAAAAAAAAAAAAAAAAAAAAAAAAAAAAAAATCCATTTTTTTCTCTTGTCCAAGACCTGAAAACACACTGGAAAGACATGGTTAGGGTTAATAAGTATCTCTATCAATAGAATATTCAATCAGTATGAATAACCATCAGATCTCTCCCCACCCTTCTGACTGATGATAGCTAAATTACTTCTAAATATAGCCCTTAAAATCTGCATTAATCCTGTCTGCTCAAACACGTTGGCTTTATTGACGGCATGGAGATATAAGCCAAGCACCTGCATGGAGCACGAGCTTATAAAACGGGAAATAAGAGCAATCCAGATGAAATGCAACTTCCATTAACCTTGCCTTTTTGTTTTCACTTCTCTGAACGCTCACTCCGCCACCGAACAATCACTGCGTTGCAGGCAGCCCTGGACTCCAGCCCTAGCAGAGAATTGCACAGCAGAGCCACTTCCATCCACACTCCATTACTCTCCAGCTTGGAGGAAGATAACAAGAGGGAGAAGTTCCTCTTAGGAAACCAAAAGGTCAAGAACATCAGTGGCTTGATGGACTTGCAGCATCTGTTTCCCATTAAAAGCTGTGTCAGTGCTTCCCGTGTGTCCAACACCGGAGCCATCGGGAACAATTCACTTCCCGGCTGAAAACAATCCCACTTACAAGCTCTGAGGAGCTCCTGGAGAGCTGCTAGGTAAAAGGAATCCATTTTTAATGACCACATCTGGCTGTGTTTGCATTCCCCAGCACCCGCGTGAAGCCACGGTCTCGCTGTTCTTACCACGAGTAAAGAATCCTAAAATCGTGGAATTGGGCTGGAAGTTCCAGCTCATCCCATTCCACCCCCTGCCATGGGCTGGGGACACCTTCCACTGTCCCAGTTTGTTCCAACCTGGCCTTGGACACTTCCAGGGATGGGGCAGGCACAGCTTCTCTGGGAAGAGCCACAGAAACTCCTCCCTGCATGACCTACAGAGCAGCAAATAAATCCCAAGGAACGTTCCAAGGGGAACTTTTTTGGAGCCAGACCTCCAGCTGGGGAACTTCAGGAGCAGGTCAGGCTGGATCCCTCTGCTGTGCAGCTGACACAAGGTCCTCAAGAAGCCCATGGACACATCTGGAGTCGGTCCCCTTTGGCTCTGGTGTGAATTGCACAGAACTCCATCGGCTCCTGGGTTCACATCAGAGCCAGAGGTGAATCAGACCCTGCTCGTCCATCACACTCTGGGTTAATGCACAGCGCTGGGAGCTCTGGGCTCCTCGCCATCAAGAGTAATTGGATTGCAAGAAAAGCACAGATCTGCCTCCAAATGACATTTTTATCAATATCTGTCTGTTTACAGGTGTCTGTCATAACCTTCAAATATACTTAAATAACTCATTCATCCAAGCATTGAGCGTGTGCTGGGGAGAAGATTCATCAAGCAAATGCAAAACTGCTGCTCCAGTTTGTGCCTTCGGAGAAAATGTTCATCAAAGAACCTGGAAAGGTCCTGGGGATCCTTCCCTGGAGTGGCAGCGTGAGTTGGGTGGCCAAGGTTTCCCAACAGAGGAGGTGGGGCCAGTGGAACAAAGATTCAGCCCAGAAATAATTTGGTATTTCTTTACAGAACAGTTTATTTGAAATTCACTGCTGCCCTGGGAACATCTCAGCTCAGTCCCATCGATCTCACTGAAATTTAAGGCTGAAGGATTACCCTGGCCAGTGTAAAAGCTCAAGGTTTCATCTGGGATTCTGATATGCAAAGACAAACCCGTGAAAATGAAGAATAAATCTTTTAGCTCCTCTCAAACCCTTCTGGTCCCAGCCTGTTTCAAGCTCCAGTGAACCCAGATCATTTCGTCTGAGCTCCTACTCCAGAATTTAAGTCCAAACATCCCTCAGGCCAGCCCAACCTGCACAGCAAGAGCTGATCTTGTAACTGAAGCCCAAAGTGATTTGTTTGCAATTCCTCCGAACTGCTCTGGCTGCAGCAATGCTGATGTTCCCTCCCAACACCGAGCACCCCTGGCTATTTTTGGTCTCTTATCCACAGCAGGTGAGATGGCAGGAATCAAACCCAGCAAAGCCAGGCTTTAGCAGCATCAGCACCTTCCCAGACAACACCAACACTGAGAGGGGTTTATCCAAGACTTAAATGTTTTGGGATGGGTCAGGTTGAAAAGAACCTTTAGTGTCTCATTTTGTGGATGTGCTAAAAAAAAAAAGGATAAACCTTCACATGTGTATTTAAAACTTGCAGAAATGAAACCATTTGAATCATGGCACTCACTAAACTGCCCTGAACATGCAGCTTTTCCAAGAATTCAGGGAAGTCACGGCAGAGTCTGAGCCTCCTCCCTGCACTGGAAGAGCAACACTTGGAATTAGCACCATGGCAGTCTTAATCTGCAGTTTTTAAAGAGGAAAACGAACAGCTTGGAGCCTCCTCCTTGAGGAGGAAGGCTGAGTTAGCACATGGTTAAAATGCTTTCCTGAAGAGTCACCCAATATCCAAAGCCCCTTGGATGACTGCAGCTGCTGAATGATTCCACATCCCTGGAAAACAGAGCAATTCCAACCCCATTTGCTGTGCAATCCTTCCTCATTTCTGAGACACCTCAAGTGCCATTTGAAAGGGCTTCTTGGAGAGTCTGTGACCACCAAAGCAGCAGGAGAAATCCACCTTCTCTCTCCACAGCTTCCTGGCAACTCCAGTCCCTGGAAATGCACAATTCCTGCTTCCACTGAGCAAAGACAGATGAACCTTCATAAGCAGAACCTCAAAAAAACCACAATGGAGAGGAGAGGAGAGGAGAGGAGAGGAGAGGAGAGGAGAGGAGAGGAGAGGAGAGGAGAGGAGAGGAGAGGAGAGGAGAGGAGAGGAGAGGAGAGGAGAGGAGAGGAGAGGAGAGGAGAGGAGAGGAGAGGAGAGGAGAGGAGAGGAGAGGAGAGGAGAGGAGAGGAGAGGAGAGGAGAGGAGAGGAGAGGAGAGGAGAGGAGAGGAGAGGAGAGGAGAGGAGAGGAGAGGAGAGGAGAGGAGAGGAATCCCACCCTTGGATTGGCATCACAACCCCCTGGAGCACACGTGGGTCCAACAGCTCCGTCTGGCAGCGCTCTGGGCGATGTTCTGTGCCAGGTTTGGACAAGCCCGCCCAAATCCCACTTTCCCATCCTCATAACGCTGACTCGCCACCCCTGGAGCCTCCACACGCTCCCTTCCATTTATTCTGCCTCGCTAATGACCTAACAAATTAGGAAGAGGCTTATGTGTGTCAGATGAAAGCTCCGCAATAATGTCTTCAATGTTTTACTTTAATATTAAATTTAATTAGGACAGCGAGGAGGTTGGGGAGGGGAGGGAAAGGACCGAAACCTGGGAAGCGTCACCA
Organism: Progne subis subis; assembly: GCA_022316685.1. Classification (NCBI taxonomy): domain Eukaryota; kingdom Metazoa; phylum Chordata; class Aves; order Passeriformes; family Hirundinidae; genus Progne; species Progne subis. The sequence continues at coordinate 169,349 of JAKJHU010000350.1, read as the reverse complement.
GCAGCTCCTTTCCCACATCTGAACTGGAACGGCTTCCAGCCAGACGAGCGATTACTCCAGGAGCAGACAGGGCCAAGCCAAGCGTGCGAGGCCCATATGCTGCTGCCTGGCCCCGGCCAGGGTCTCTGAGGAGCTCTGCCACCTCCCACTGCTCTCCAAGCCGCTCCAGAGGCACCTCAGAGCGGCACTGGGACCGCGGGAAAGCGGCCACCCCGCAGTGCTCCCAGTCCCTGCGGCTCTCACAGGGAGCTGCCAAGCGTCATGGCCTGCTCCAGGTCCCCGTGGGAGGATCTAGAGCCGGGCAGGACAGCTGTGCCACCACGCTGGGGCACAGGGAACACGGCTCCATGCCCTCCAGGGGACAGGGACGAGGCCCTGTGACAGCAGCACAGATGGTGCTGTCGTGGTGTGACACAGCAGCTCCTCTCCAGAGGGGTCTCAAGGGCTGCGATGGTTCCACCGGCGCTGCCAGACACGTCCTGGTGACCCAAGTCACCGACGTGGGGACAAAGGCAGCTCCTCAGCCAGGGCACAGCAGCCGCGTGCTCCACTCGAGCTCAGCACAGGATTCCAGAGCTTCGAGTGCCCGTGACATCCCCGGTGTCCTGGGCACTGCAGGCTCCTGTCCTGGGGCACTGCCAGCCACACAGGGGCTCCCAGGACTGGCACCAAGTCCTAGTGACAATGACAATGCTGGAAGAGGACACCCAGGGACGAGGTGCTGCTTGAGCAGCTGAGTTTAACTGTGCAGGGGATGCCTCGGGAAGGGCTGAGCTGGAACAGAGACTGGACAGAGCTGGAGAATAAAATAAATATTTATTGAAAGGGATTTAGGATACAGCTTGGGCAGGACAAGAGCCTGGGCAGGGACACACCCAAGGTGGGCACAAAATGGGCACAAAATGGACACAAAATGGACAAATGGTCACAAGGTCTCGCACTTTTATAAGTTTTGGTCCATTTGCACATTGGGGTTTCATTGTCCAATTCCAGCTCCAGGTTCTGCAGTCCCATCCCAGTTTTCTCCCTCCAGCCACCGCTGTTTGTGCTTTGGGGCTGAACACTTGTCCCAGCTGTCCTTGGTGTGCACAGGAACAGGATTTGTTTTGTGTGGCTGCTGTGTGCAGAGAGCTGAGTGACCCTGAGTGTGAGCTCAGAGCTGCACCTGGGCAGCACAGAACCTGGAACACAGCAAAGATAAAACTTGAGGCATCACAGGTGCTGCCCTGGGGCAGTAAAGCTGATGGTGGGGACAGGGGCCATGGGGCTGTGGTCCCTGCAGTCACCAAAACCCACCTGGATACAGACACACACCAACAGCTGGAGGAGCCTGATCACCCCAGGCAGCCCAAAGGAGTCTCAGAAACCCAAATCCCAAACACACCCCAGAACACAGAGACTCCTGCTTGACCACAATGAGAGCCAGGCTCTCCTTGCTAAAGGATCAGCAAAGATTTGGGTTGGAAGGGACCTCAGAGTTCACCCAATGTCACCCCCTGCCACAGCAGGGACACCTCCCACTGTCCCAGGTTGGCCAGGCTGGCCCAGTCACCTCAGGGATTCTCTTCTAAAAGCACCTCCTGTCCCCAGCCCACCTGAAACCACAGGAGCTTGCAGCAATAGCTGTTGCGTATTACATTTACAGAGCCCTTTGTCCAAGGATTACAGACTTTCCAAAACTTAATTAATTAATCTGTAACCCCCCCTGCCCTCCATAAGGTGCACTAAATTGTCTGTCAGCATTTCCAGACTAAAGCACTATTTTACAGCAGTTATTAATTGGCTGTAGGTTTCAAGTTCCTCACCCAGGGAAAGATTCAGTTCCTGCCTGCTAAGCACAAAGCCCAAGTGAGGATTCTTCTGGCTTCTGGGTTTAGGTTCTGGCACTGTTTTGCTTGCCTGACATGAGACACAGCCAAACAACCAGGTCAAAACCTCCTCATTTCACAGCTGCCATCAGAAGAGGACAGAGAAATGCAGATCATTAGAGCAGTGGCCATTTCACCCCTCACAGAAAATCCCATAAATTGTGCACAGCTGCGCCTGTGGCCTCACATCTCCAGCTGAATCCAAAGGGGGTTGCACAGCTGGGAGAGCTCCTACACCTCAACACCAATCATCTGCTGGTTACACTGAAGAACCTTCCAGAACCTTCCCAGAGCCAGCGGTCTGACACGCTTGTACCTGTGGGTCTGGGTGACACACGAGCATCCCCTGCTCCCTGGGGTTTTTAGGGGGTAAGGACCACAGGCACCTCCAGTTTTGTATTTATTGCCAGCAGATCACTTCATCTCCAGGCCTGGCTGGGAACTGGAGTGCACAGCTCTGCCTCTGCCGAAATGATCACAGAAGAGAGCTGAGACCACAGGCAGCGCTTCTACTGGCACCTGGACAAAGCTGGGATCGGGTGGAGGGAAAGAAAAACACCCAAGTGAGATGAGCAGAAGAACCTTCTCTCACCCTTAAGCCAGCGCGGGGGTCCAGGGCAGGGCACTGCCACGGGGCTCAGCACGAGGGAAAGGGGCTGAGGGGGTCCCTGCCCCACCCAACCCCCCCAATTCCATCGCAGCCTCAGCTCCAGTCACTCCCTGCCACCGTGGAGATGCTCCCTCACCACGGAGGAGAGGGTTATGGGCACGGGGTTTAAAAATAAATCAACTTCTGCGTTGTTTTGGAAGCAATCTATGAAAGAGATTTGGTTGTAAAAGCTGTTTTATAAATGGAGGCACAATTATTGTTTGACAATAAAAAACCCAAACAGTTTTCCTATATTTGCTGGGAATAAAACCGTTTTGCAGATGTCTTCAGACAGGCTTTTCAACTGCTTTCCGCATCTTAATTTTCCTTTTTAGGTTTTTATTACATTTAAATTAAACTGATGCCTGTAAGCAGTCAAGGGCAACTTTTAACAAGTCTATCACTGCTGAACTTTTCACTGCTCAGATCTCTCACCTTCGCCCAGGAGACTGTAAACAAAGCTCACCCCTTCTCCAGTGCCCCTCCTCTTCCCTGCTGTGGCAGGAATGCTTTTCCAACTCTTCCTTCTTCCAAAAAAACCCCCTGGTTTTCACTGTCAGTCACTAATTGTTCATCCCAACACGGGAGCCAAAAGCCCTTCTGCATCTTTGCTTTTTGGGAAACAAACCCCATCCCATGAGGAATGTGAGGAATAACATGCAACAGAGAAATAAAGGGAATTTTTTTTTTACTGACCAGCTTAGACATTGACAGAAAAACCAAAGCTATAAAAACCCTCCTCTTCCCAGGGCAAAATTTTTGCTTGAATGGACCTTGGAACAAGAAAAGGTTCCTTAAAAGGCTCCTTAAAATACCTTAACAGAGAATCCTAAAGTAAGTGAGCTGTGTTCATCAGGTTCTCAACAGGAATTTGGCCAGGAGCTTTGGTCACCACCAGGAGAAGGGATCGTCCCCACTCCCTCCTCTGCCTTTTCCCTTCCAGCATCACGGGTCCTGCTTCCCTCCCCAGCACTTCAGCACTTTCCACCCCACATTTAACACCAAACCAGGGGCTGCAGCGGGGGGAAACACCCTCAGGAGAGGCAATAAACGCCCCAAAGGAGAGGAGATGGCTGGGCTCAGCTTTCCTAAGCTTGGTTTGCTCACACCCTCCAAACTCAAACCCTCCAAGGGACCAAAAATCCTGCTGCACCACGCAGGACCAGCTGCCTGAACATCCTCTCCCCACCCTCCTCCAGGACGCAGAAAAGCACATTTCTACCCTGAGCACCGCTTTGAAGCAGCCTGAAACTGCTTTGCAATCCTTTTTTAAAATGAAAACTGCATGCAAAGAGCCAAACCCGGGGAGAATTTCCGACGGGCAACCCCGTCCTGCTGCTGCCCCTCTGTGTTCCCGAGGTTTCCAGCTCTGGCAGGGCAGCTGTGGTCGCTGCAGGCTGGATTAATGTGGCGTGGCGGAGAGGAGCCCAGCACACCTGCTCTAAATAAAGATTTCACTTCTGTTGCTCTATTTATTCTTGTTTCACTCCGTCTAAAGTAAATTCTACACAGGCTCCAAGCTGCTCTCTGCTTATGGGGAAACAATGAGAGCCCCCAGGTACATCCAAAGCTCAGAATTGGGTAAATAATTAAGTTACCTCAGATACTCTCGGTTAATTCCCATGGATGGATTTAGTTCCCATTCTCTGGGTTGAATGTACTGTTGCATTAGCTGGAATTTTTCCACTAAAGGAATCTTCAGACTGTTTTGGGGGTTCTGTGGATTAATGAAGCTTCCTGCAGTGGATTCTCCCAGGAAGAAGGGAGGCTTTTTGTGTATTTAGCACAGTTTGGTGGCTCCAGATGCTCTGCCAGGTCTGTGGGGCCACCAACACCTCAGCCTCGATGACAGGCACCACCTACCAAAAGGTCCCACCAGGTAAAAGAAGCACATTTTGCTCATGGAAATTCAGGAGAGGCGCTTCCCAGTCTGAAGGACAAACAGCATTTTCAGCCTCACCTGCACAGAGCGGCCAAAAAACCCCTTTCCCAGCTGTTGTGTGCCCACCCAGGGCTGATCCCAAAGCCACAGTGGGGAGCCCCTGGCTCTGCAGTATCGGCAATAATCTGCTTTCCTACCCTGACAAATCCTGACACGCATAAAGTGATAGTGCCAAGGCTCAAAGTTTATCAGCAGCACATGCAAAATTGCCTTCTCCTGTCCTGAATACAGGCAAGGACGAGCTGCTCCTGCCAGGGACCACTCCACAATTCCTTCCAGCCACCAGAGTTTGGTCGGGAGCACTTCAGGACGAGCCTTGTCCCTCATCCCTCTCCTCAAACCCTGCTGGTTTTTCCTAAAGTGCCTCTGCCATGCTCAGGAATCCCTGGGCTTCACCCACATCCCAGTTCTGTTCACAAATGAATTAAACATTCCAGCTTCCCGTGGAGAAGCCGCAAGGATTTGATGGGAATGCGTTTCTATGTGACACCTCCTCTTTGGGGTTTTTTAATGCACATTCCTAAACCTGTACCCAGCACATCACAGGCACTGCTGGAATAAAAACAGCAGCACAACCCTGCATTCCCAGAGCAGCAGGATTTCCAAAAACACGGCGCTGGTACCTGTGCTTTGAGCCCAGGTACCCAGCAGATGTTGAGGTGCAGCTTGAACAAAGTCAAATTCTCCATATGGCTCCAAAAACCACTTTATTTGCATGCTTCTATGCAAGCTGAAAGTCTCATCAGGGATTTTTCCAGGTGCTCACATCTCTCCTTCCCCCAAGTCTCCAGCAGCAGAATCAGCCAAACTGCACTGCTTTATTTCCTAATAAAAGTGGGGGAAACTTTGCTTCTCTTCCAGCTCTCCATCCTAAAGCAGAGCTCAGAGAAGCAACACCTGAGCCCAGAGAATTCCAGACTCAGCACAAGGCAGGTGTTGCAAAGCCAATCCCCATTTGAAGCTGACTAATAAAAGAATTAAATTAGATGAATAAGGGAAGTAGTAAAAACTATATTAAATGAAAAAGGAAAATTAAGAAGACGAAAATACCAACTCTCCAGGGATGTGCACCTGGAGAACAGATCCCATTCCAGGGCTGTGCACCTGGAGAACAGATCCCATTCCAGGGATGTGCACCTGGAGAACAGATCCCATTCCAGGGATGTGCACCTGACAAACAGATCCCATTCCAGGGATGTGCACCTGGAGAAACAGATCCCATTCCAGGGATGTGCACCTGACAAACAGATCCCATTCCAGGGATGTGCTCCTGACAAACAGATCCCATTCCAGGGATGTGCACCTGGAGAACAGATCCCATTCCAGGGATGTGCACCTGGAGAACAGATCCCATTCCAGGGATGTGCACCTGACAAACAGATCCCATTCCAGGGCTGTGCACCTGGAGAACAGATCCCATTCCAGGGATGTGCACCTGGGGAACAGATCCCATTCCAGGGATGTGCACATGACAAACAGATCCCTGCTCAGCACTCCCAGCTCCTCAGGAGCTGTTTCTGCTCCAGATTCACTCCTGCACACCTGAAGTTTGAAGATCTGCCTGCAGTTCCTGAGGTGACACGGAAAATTTCCACGGGAGAACTCACCACACAACATCCATTACTCCCAAAACGTCCCCGAACTTGCAAGCAAAGGGAAAGAACAAACTTTCCCCAAAGAGAAAACAGAACATAACTTACCCTCAAGAGGCAGAGGAGGTGAATCCCAAAGCTGCTGAGCTTGCAGGAGCGTGTGGAATATTCTGGAATCCCCTGCCAGGCAAAGCATGGAGATCCCTCCCCTTCCTTTTCCCACCCATCCCCTCTCCCGCCCCTTCCCCTTTCTGTCCCACACCCCTCTCCCTGAAGTTCAGTAAGACTACAATATTGGAAATAACTTTCCTTTAATAATTTTTAATGAGGGTTTTTTGGTGGGTTTTTTTTTGTTGTTGTTGTTGTTGTTGTTGTTGTTGTTGTTTTTTAATTAATGGTGAGCAGTGCCCACTTGCAGCCAGCACTTTTGGTTGAGTTTCCTCCCAGGCTCTTGTTGTTACTTTGATCTTTAAATCACCTTAAACCTTAAGTTTGCTGAAACTGGCATTAACCAGCTCCAACAAACAGAACCAAAGGGACTCAGAGATCTGGAAACTCACGTTTATGGCACTTGGAGGATGTTGGAGCAATGAGGAGATAGAGAGGAGATCAAGGTCTGGAGAGCTGGAAAGTCCCTGCTGATAAAAGGACTAAAGGGCCAAATAAGCAGGAAGAGCGAGAAATCAATAATCACCAGAATGCTGATTGATGAGGAGAATCGTGTGGCTTAGAGCCAGTGAAAGTCAGTTCCTTTGCTTGCTACAAATGTGTAAAGAAGTGGGGAAGTTTTGGATCGGGGTCTGTGTGGAGGGCACGGCTTTGTCAGCCACACGCCCAAACCCTGGCCGAGAATAAAATAACGCCTGGCTCACTGACACCACAAAGCACTGCTAGGGAATCTGATGTATCCTGAGGATTTTGGAGGATTTTGGGAACAATAACACGGCTCAGGTGGTCTCTGGCAGGGGAAGCACCTGAGGTGAGGGACCCTGAGGGGGCTCCTCCAGTTTTTTGCTGATTCCATCACCCAATCTCAACTCTATTTTTTTTTTTTCCCTTAAAAAGAAAAGCTTCTGTTTACTCAATTATTTATTTACAATAAATTATGCCACCTAAATGAGAATATTAATTATTCTAAACAGTGATCTTCTCAGCCCTCCATTCATACATTTTGCTAATTACCAAAAGGGTGGTCGGTGCTTGAATCCCAAATGCCAGCACAGCCCACACCTGGCTGGCACATCCTTTATTTTAGGATAAATCCCTGTGGAGGGCAGGGATTGCTCCATAACCCCAAACCTTTGTGGGTCCAGGGGTCTCAGCTCTCCCCCTACAGCAACTGAACCTCCCCAAGAAGGAGGTGAAGGTTGGAGCGAGTCCGTGAAGCTTTTTTTGGGGTTCAGGCATCAGTTATAAAGTCGTGGTTTTGGCGTAAGAGCTGTCCTAGAGTAGACTTTGCACGTTTTTTCGCTTGCAAAAATATTCATTCATAACCAGTTGGTTCTCAGCCCACGGATGGGAAGTTGTGAATCATGGTTTAATTCCCAGCGCAGAGCTGAATGGAGAGCACAAGTGAGGTTTGCTTCCCTGCTTTTTCCTTGGGTTTTTTTGTTTGTTTGTTTTTTTTGGGTTTTTTGTTTTGTTTTTGGGTTTGTTTTTGGTTTTGGTTTTTTGGGTTTGTTTTTTTGTTGTTGTTGTTGTTGGTTTCTTTTTTACTTTGTGCAGTGCTCAGGAGGCTTTGTTTAATTCCTAATTTTTTTATTATTCTTTTTTTGCTGGGCTGCCCAGGTAGGAGCAGTTTCCTGGTGTCCCACAGCACCTGGCGGGGTTTTCCTTGGTGTTGATGGAGCCAGGAACATCCTGGGGAGCAAAGACAGCTCCACACCATTGGGATCTTTCCAGGTAGAAAGAGAATAGAGGTGTTTCCTGAAGAATAGAAATATTTGTGGAGTTTGTGGCCCGTTCCTGGTGGTGCTGAGCTGGTGGCCGTGTCGGTGCCCAGCAAGCCCCGGGGGTCTCTGGGCTGGGCAGGGGGCTCAGCCCCAGCTGGAGCAGTTCGTGCTGTTGTCCCTGCAGGTTCTGGCTCAGACCGGGACCAGCTGGAGGGAATTAAAGTTTAGGGAGGGTTGTGAGCGGTGTAATATCGAATTATCACCTCCTGGACGTGAGCAGAAATAGTGACCTGGAGCAGAAATGCGGCAGAAGCGAGTCTTTACCCATTTGCAACTTTTACTGCCTCTGCCATTTCTTGTTGTGTTTCCAGGCTGCTCTGACCCTTCCGGACCCCATTCCCACCTCCTGCCTTGAGCAGGCTCCAGCTTTACAAACCCACGGCCCTGACCTACGCGGCACCTGAGTTTTCCCCGCCTCATCCAGCATTTCTGGGCTTTCTTTCCACGAGTTTAACACGAACGAAAAGGGGGCGGCTCTGGTGAATGGTGAACGGCTGTGCCGCTGTGATTTTAGCGCTCTGCATCAGGGATTAGCTGCACAACTCCTGTTGCCATAGCTCTGGTCCCTCCGAGACTTAAATGTGTCACATAAACTGAATGAGGAGCACAACCAAACCGGGAGGGGAGCGGGGTGGAAAAGGTGGGCAACAAAGGAGGGAGCCGCAAACAAAGCAGGAATCCTTCCCTTCCATTCCAGCCTCGTGAGACAACGTTTATGATGACAATAATTCTGAGCTGTAAACAGCGAGTGAACAAAAGCCTCGTGTGGGAAGGGGGAAGGCATGACTGGCATTCCTTGAGATCCCTCCTCAGGCTTCCTTCAAAGCCCTGCGTGTTCCTCAGAGCACTGACAGCTTTCCCGAAGGAAATTCCAACTCCACAACAGGCCAGCAGTCCCGTTTAGTCCCTTGGGCAGTGACCAGTGCCTGAGGCTGGGTGCCAAAAGCAGGAAATCCTTCCCAATTCCTGGAGCTCCTCACTGCAGTCCCCAGTGAGCACTGCTGGAGGAGGTGGCAGTAAACGGGAAGCTGCCTGCACGAGTTGGTTGGGTTTGTTTTCTTCCTTTATGGGAAGGGGGGAAAGTCACATTTCAGCCACAAAAGCTTCCCTGGGAGTCTTTCAGGGCAGTAATAAATAGTTCTGTGTGCCAGGGTTTAAGAGGTGCCAGTGCTCGCTTGGGCTCTTTGCTGAACAGTCAGCTGCTCTGTGCTGCAGTCCTCAGGGCTTTGCTTTGCCTGGAGCCAGGAGCCAACCACGGGAAAAGGCAAAAAACCAAAGTGGGGTGGGACCTGAAGGAAAAATCCCTGTGATTCTGGGTAGATGGAATAGCTGTGACAGCAGGAAAAGGCAGAATTTATTTGTCACTTGTTGCTTGTGTCAGCCTCTAAATTTAAAAACCTGAAGCCCTTCAGTTGTATATTTGGGGATCAATGCAAGGTGAGGTTCTGCTGTTGAAGGTTGTACCTGCCCTGCTCCAGCAGTTTGTCCAGCCAGGCAGAGTTCTGGGCAGCAGGGATGCATCCAGGGATTGGATTGGGAGCTGAATCGTGGGAATTAGCACGGAAAAAGCCCATGTGGTGAGCAGCAAGGACAGCAGGAGCCAGGCTCTGGGTCAGCGTGTGGGTTACAAACAGGGGATGGATGCAAACTGGTGGGAGCACATTCCCAGTGCGCTGAATTCCCTCTGGAGCTGTTTATCACGGATCCTGCCTCTCCACCTGTCCCTTCTGCCCTCTGCAGCTTATGGCCCTTTCCTTGAGCTCTCCTGCTGTGAGAAAACCTGTCAGAAAACCTGTCTGAAAGCCCGAGGGTCAGAGGAGTTAAAAAATCCGGAATGTCTTTGGGGAAAAGAGAATAACGAAAGTGATGAGGCTCAATTGCCTTCAATCCATTTGGCTTTTAATTCCACGATAATGGGCACCAATTAGCTTAAGGAAACACTCATCTTCGAAATATTCATTGGGATGCTGGAAAATTGGCTTCATCTTCCTGGGGAGGAATCTGAGGAAAGGGCCGTGTTGGGGTTTTTAATTTCACAGCAAAGGAGAGGCAGATTTTAGTGCCATGCTTCCACTGTTCCAAATATATTTCTCCCGAAATCGGCGTCATCTTTTGTAAATGCCGCTTCCCTTCCGGAATGGCTCCATCCCAAGGCAAAGCATCCCAGTCTATTGGCGGTGTGGGAGTTGGGTGCTTTATTTATCTGCTTTGATGCAGGACCCCGGGATGTGGAGCAGAGGAGGACGAACTGTCAGGGCTGAGGTTTCAAAGCCTCGCTGCCAGGACTCCCAGGTGAGCTGCCGCTGGAAAGTGATGCCCAGTGCTTGTATTGGGCAGACAGCTTCTGGCCTAGTCCATTTTTCTTTTTCAAAATCAGAGTCTGCTGGGAAAATATCCTTCAAAAGGTTTTCAGCTGCTGGGCTCCTGTGTCTTCTCAGCTTGGTGCTGCAGACAACGTGGACGTTCAACAAGCAGTTGCCTGAGTTCAGTTCTCAGCTCTGTGACAGCCTCAGACAAACCTGGGAGGGTCCATTTGGGGCAGGATTTGTTCCTCCCCTTCAGCAAAAGCCGTGGCTGGCCAGCAGAAAATGCCACTGTGAGAGGGTCTGAGAACGACTGCCTCATCCCTTCATAGCAGAGCTGCCAGAGGAGCAGGCAGTGAACCTTCCTGTGAACCCCACCTGAGTGAATCTGATACATTTTATTTGTGTTTTCCATGCAATTCTCTAATTTAGCTCCCCGCAGCCCTGGGCTGATCTCCCTGTTACAGTATTTAATTGAAATAAAGGATGTACAACACCTGTTGTGGTTGGACTCTCACCTGGGGGGGGGTCTCTCTGCAATAGAAATAATAACAATAACTTCAAATGGTGGGTTGGAGTGAGTGGCTTTGCAATTCTGCCGCGCTGCACGGTTGAGCAGGGCTGGGAGGGGTGCTTTAGCTGGGATGAGGAGAGCTGATCACCCAGGGAAACTCTGGTGTTAATGCAGTGATGTGTCTGCATGAGGGAAATGTCAGCGTTCACCCACGGGTTCTTCTGTGTCTTGGGTAAAAAGGCTTTAATTTAATTTTTAATTTGCTCAGAGAGTCAGGTTCTGAGCTGGGAGATCTGAAGGGAGTGTCAGGCCCCTGTGCTGTGCTGGGGCTTGGTGTTCCCATCTCCTGAGCAGGTGTTTGGTGCAGCTGTGGGAAACGCTGGGACATTCCTCGTGTTTGGAGCTCCAGGGATCACTGATGCTGCAGAGTGTCCAGAGAGGAAACTGCTGGAATGACAGTCCAGTTTAAAATGATGACAGCGCGGTTTAAAATGATGACAGTACAGTTTAAAATGACGACAGCGCAGTTTAAAATGATGACAGCGCAGTTTAAAATAACGACACTACAGTTAAAACTTGTGCCTCTGGTTACCTGCCCCTTTTCTGCTCCAAGATTTGCATTTTCTGCACTAGAGATGAGATGTTTACAGCCCTGGGCCTTCACTGTCATCTCCTTATCATCTCACGTCTCTTCTCTTCTACACTGCACCTCGTGTCCCCATTTTCAAGGTCTCTGCTGTAACGCCAGCCCCTCAGGAGTCACCACTCCCTCGGCTTTTCACAAGGGCACGGCAGGACGGGGGGAAATGGCTTTAAACTGAGAGAGGGCAGGGTTAGGTGGGACACTGGGAAGGAATTCCTCCCTGGGAGGGTGGGGAGGGCTGGAATGGATTTCCCAGAGCAGCTGTGGCTGCCCCATCCCTGGCAGTGCCCAAGGCCAGGTTGGACGGGGCTTGGAGCTACTTGGGACAGTGGAAGTTGTCCCTGCCCATGGCAGGAGGTGGAATTGGAGGAGCTTTTCTTTTCCAACCCAAGCTATTCTGGGTTTCTAATCTTCCCTGCTGCCCCTGCCTTTGGAAATGAAGCTGTCAGTGCCAGAAGAGGCAGCTGGGACCAAGGGAGGAGGAACAGGACCTCACTCGTCCCTCCAGGACAGCATCCCTGCCTGGGCAAACACTGCCCCTGTCCTAGTTGAGTACCTGCTTTTCCCTTCGCTGCAGCTTGCTTTGCAGACAGCAGAGGCAGCCCAGGACCCGCAGCCCGTGCACGTTTCCACCCTGTCCTCATGCCAGCTCCTTGTGCCCGAGGTGGATGCGGGCAGGGAGGTGATAATGGAGCTCCTGATTACCCAGCCCCGGCTCAGCGACTGAGGGACGAGCTGGGTGGAACAGCAGTGCTGGAGAGAAGCTTCCCCCGCCCCTCTTCTTCCAAATCATATATTTTTCAAGTTCACATCAATTACTTCTGTTTCCAACTGGATAAATTTGAATGAGACGCCTTCCTGTAATCTGCTGACAAGACAGTGAAGCGTTTTTTGTTAGCACCTCCTGATGCCATCTAAATTGGGTGTTTGCAGGGAAGAAATGTAGCGTGCAGTTAGGAGAGATGAAAAAGCAGAGGAAGGGAAGGAAGGGGAGATGTTATTTAGAGCCTGTGTTAAAGTGGGAGTGCTGGGCTCTCGTGCAGGGAGCACAAGGCTACGGCTGGATGAGGCATAGAGGTGAAACCAAAGGGTCTCTGGGTTTGTCTGGCTCCTTCTGGTGGAATTCCTCAAAGGATTGGAAGGACCAAAGGGAATTTTTTTGCTGGCAGGAGTGGTAGAAGTGTCTGCACCCTCCGCTCTGGGTACCACAAACTGAATTACCGCCATAAACGTAGTACAGTCAAAATACAGCTGGATTTAGGCAGGTGCCCACGAAGAGTTTTCTTCTTAACCTAAATAGAATGGATAAAGGAGGAGGAAAAAAAGCTTAATCCAAACTGTTGGAGACTGCATCCTTAACTTTCTGCCAAGCGTGGCTGTGCCTCGCTCAGCCTGGGGAGCTGCTTTGGCAGTGGGTGTGTTTGTAACATGTTTTCAGTGCTTTTCTTCAAAAAAAGATGCAGAACTGCCTGTGATGGATGTGGAATGGCGGGGAGAGAGGGTCCAGGGAGCTGTGCAGGGCATCCCCTGCCTCTGCCACCTCACTGAGCATCTCCACGGTGGAGGGGACGCCTCTGGGGGCAGGAGAAGAGAAGAGGTGAAGTTAAAATCATGGCAGAGTGTCGCTACAACAACCTCCGTGTGCAGCAGAGATTTGCCACAGCAATAAACCTTAACAAGAGGGATTTGGGATCGGTGTGTTCCTCGTAAATCCTCTCCTGGCTGTTTGCTGCCGAGGCTTTGGGGAGGGTGAGAGATAACAGATCTCCCTGGGCCTCAGGGAGCAGCTGGAGAGACCCCATTGCTGAGGAGGGAACTCAAAAATCCCCAAATCAGAGCCACTGCAGGGTGAGTGCAGCCACTGTCACCGCCCCAGCCCTGCCTCCTGGACACTGGACAAACATCTGGGAGAAAACTCAGCAGAGTTCCTACATCCAAGCTCCTTTACCTGGCTCCTCAGCACGTTCCACATTCTTTTTCCTTCGTAATGTAAGGAAAATTAATCCACGAATGCCAGAGGTTTGTGTCCAGAAAGGAGACAGAGGAGTGCTTTTACTTTATTCCAATAAAGGGAGAGGCCATGGGGCATTTCCCCCGGGGTCTCTCAGATTTTGGAGGATGCAGCCTCCTTTTTATCCCAATTTCCCGGCCGCATTTCCCTCTCTCTTTCCCCATTGGCTGAGGGACTTGAGAGGCACAGACTTCCCAAAATGCCTCAGATTCCCCTTTTAATGTATAACCCCCAAATTTTTAATTCTTACGGGATTTATGGGTTTTTCCCCATTGTTACTTTCACCTTTCGATATCCAATTTCATTTATAAACAAACCTACAGTTTGTAAGTAAAGGCAAATTTCTTCTTTTCCATCCATCAATCAGTGGAATCCTTCCCATGGTTTCTCTCATCTCTCAGCGCTGGTTTTATCTACCAGCAGACCCAGGGCTTGTCTGTAAAGACAAATCTTGTCATTCCTCTCAGTTACATCCCTTGTGTGCAGAGCTTTTAATATAAGGAGAGCACATGAACTCACCCCAGCCCTGTGTTAGGCACTGGGAGCTGCCCAAAATCCTCCTGTGTGCTCTTTTTCGGGGGAGTTTAGGGGACTGGCAAATTAGGGAGAGCCTGTTGAGTCACCCAGCTGCGAAATTTGAGTCGGGCACCGACATCTCCATGGATGTTTAACCAAACTCTGGCTCCTGCATGGAGCTGAAAGGCTTCTCAGTGGAACTAATGATGCTTGTTAGGCCTGACACAGTCACTTTTACCATGCCGAACAAACAGCAGCGAGATTTTAATTTTCTTCCCCAATTATGTTTATGATACTGGAAAACTTAATCCGGGTTTGTTTGTCGGGAAGGAGCTCGAGTATGGCGAGGACATGAGCAGCAATCAGAGCGCCAGCAGCAGGATCAGCTGGGAAAGCTTCACTCCGTCCCTCAGGGTTTGGAGGGGTGAAATGCAAACGCTTTGGGAGCTGATTTCTTGGCGAAGGGATTGTTTTTATCCCCGTTTCTTCAGGGTTTTTTCCCAGTGTCTTGGTTTGCTGTGAATTCCAAGTTGGAAGCTCAGACTGATTGATGGGCTGAAGCTGATGCTGATGGAACAATCACTGGAGAGTTTAGAGCAGTTTCTCTCTTTCTTTGCAGCAACCCAAGGCCTGGAAGAGAATCTGTTTCACAAAAGGAGGAGTGTTTTGTGTTTTATCTGTCTCAACAACCTCCCATCGAGCTCCTCTTTTCTGATTTCAAGGCGCAGCGAGCTGGGAAACTTTGCAGCAGTTCCATGCAAATCCATCCTGCACTCCTCTCCCGGGGTTTATGGAGATAGCAGAGGAATTGTCACACGTCCCAGAGCGGCAGAGCCGGCAGCAGCACTGAAGTTCTGAGGGAGGAATGTGAAGTGGGAATTCAGGAAGCCCTTGAAGAGGTTGGGATGCCCACCTTTAATTTGAAAATGGGGAATCTCTGGGAGGAGCGGGGGGGAAATGAGCAGGGAGGGGGCTGTGGAAGGGCTGATTCCAGGGCTGGCAGCAGGGGTGATGCTTCAGCCACTGCTGTGTCCAGGGACAAGAGAAACCTGAGGGATCCAACCCAGGCTCTGTGCAGGGAAAGGAGGAGCACAGAGGAGTTTCAGACCTCGATGTTTTCCCTCTGTTGCACCAGGAAGTGGTGCTGCTCCTGCTGCCTTCCCAAGGTATCAATCCCTGTGCAAAAGGTGATCCTGGGATTCCCAGCCCTGCTGCCTCCTTGCTCCAGCTTCCTTCCCTCCCTCCCACGCTCCTCGTGCAGCCCCGAGGAGGAAAACACGAGGCGAAAAACACATGAAAAATTCAAGGATTATTTTATCGATCATCAGAATAAACCCCCATCTGTTTACGTGGTTATTGGAAGCAAACGGCTGCGGCGGCTCCAAGCCTTGAGGGAGAGCTGGGGATGTGGTGTTTCCGTGGTGGATGTGGAGTGGAAATCCCTCTCCAGAGCCGTGCTGGAGTGCAGAGGAACACGAGGCAGCAGTGCCACGGCTTGTAGAGATCTGTGGCTCCGCACCTTGGGCTTCTTGCAGGGTGTGAGCAGCGCCTGGCTTGGGGTCTGTGACCTCCTGTAAGAACCCTGAGCTCTGCAGAGGCTGAGATGTGGGGCAGATGTGCACCCACCAAATCCATTCCCTCACTCCCCTCCACAGCTGGGCAGGGGAGAGAAGATTTAATGAACAGTTCATGGGTTAAGATGCAGACCAGGAGAGATCACTCATCACGGGCAGAACAGGCTCTAATTAGAGATACAAAGTCAATTTATTGCTAACAGGATCAGAGCAGGATAATGAGAAGTAAAATAAACCCTTAAAAATGCCTGTGGACTTCCACAAGCTGTGGGTGGATCTCCACATTCCCATGGATTTCCAGGAACTGGGGGTGGATCTCTGCTCCCCCATGGATTTCCGGGGGCTGTGGGGGATCTCTGCTCCCCCATGAATTTCCAGGGGCTGTGGGGGATCTCTGCAATCCCATGGATTTCCAGGGGCTGTGGGGGATCTCTGCAATCCCATGGATTTCCAGGGGCTGTGGGGGATCTCTGTGTCCCCATGGATTTCCACATTCCCATGGATTTCCAGGGGCTGTGGGAGGATCTCTGCAATCCCATGGATTTCCAGGGGCTGTGGGGGATCTCTGCAATCCCATGGATTTCCAGGGGCTGTGGGAGGATCTCTGCAATCCCATGGATTTCCAGGGGCTGTGGGGGATCTCTGCAATCCCATGGATTTCCAGGGGCTGTGGGTGGGGCAGAGGGCACGGCTGCCTCACCATGGTCTTCACCCCAGCCTGCAGAGGAATCTCAGCTCTGGTGCCTGGAGCAGCTCCTGTCCCTCCTTCTCCATCGCCCTCAGTGTCTGCAGAATTGTTCCTCTCACGTGTTCTCACCCCACTCTCCTCTGGCTGCAATTCCAACCGTGCAACAATTTTTCCTTTTGATTTTTTTAAATTAAATCTGTTATCCCAGAGGTGTCCCCACCATTTCTAAGTGGCCCAGGCCTGGCCAGCAGCACGTCCACCTTGGATCCAGCAGAGATTGGCTCTGCTGGACATGGAGGAAGCGTCTGGCAGCCTCCCACCGAAGCTGCTCCAGCTACCAAAACCCAGGACATGCAAACCCAACACGTTTGCCCTTCAGATCTCTTTAAGTGACGGAGGTTTCAGCACTCCCTCCTGTTGCTGGAGCTCTTTGGGCTCCAGCAGGCACAAAGCATCACCTGCTGCAGGTGGGCAGTGTCACACGGGGTGGGGTCACTTCAGTGCCTCCAGCCCAACAAGCATTTGGGGTCCTGGAGCCCTCAGTGCCATCAGACCCGTGCTTGCCCTGCCAGCTCCAAGGCAGTGGGGTCGTTCTTTGTTTTGTTTTGTTGTGTTTTATTTTCTGGGCCTTTGAATGCTGTTCTTATCCCCTCCCGATTTGCTTTTTTTCCCTTTCGTAGAAGGGATGTAAGGCTGAGGCAGAGACAAGGAAACACCTTGTTCAAAGTGTCACCGCCTGCTCGTGCTGAGCTGCTGTGCCAAAGGCAAACCCAGGGCGAGGAGCTGCCTGGAATAGTTCCCTGTCTGATGGAAAGCAGAGGGATGTGTAGCCTGGGCTCCTGATGGGGAGGAGGAGATTGCAAGGTGAGCAGAGCACCGTGAAGGTGCTGCTGAGCCTCTCTCACCAGATTTGGATGTTTTCTGTGCAGCTGCCCAAAACAAACGTTTGCCTCCCCCGAATGGGAGCTGCCCCGTTCCTGCTGGAGACGACGTCCACGCTGAACCGTGCGGGACGTGGGAGGTCAGAGCACCCCAGCGCTCCTCCCCGCAGCGCACGGGGGGCTGAAGGTTACACAAAATCCACAGGAGTTCCTTCTCCTCGGCGTGCCAATCGATGCTGTGCGAGGAGCCAGATCCCTGCTTGTAAATCAGCTCAGCCTGTAATATCTGTCAAGTGTTTGGGGACACCTGGCTGCCCATGCTGGATAAATGTCAGCTGTTATTACAGTTTCTTGCTCGGGTTATTGATTTCTCCCCTGCTGCTCTCGCTGGGACGGAGCCATTTGAGGGCTTTTGGTGGATCAGCTCTTCCTCCTTCAGCTCATCGTGCAAACTTTGAACCCTGAAGGGCAGGGGTGTTACCGGGTCTCGTGAGTCCCACCCCTGCAGGTGTCCAAAGCTGGGTTGGATGGGGCTTGGGATAATTTGGGACAGTGGAAGGTTCCCTGCCCGTGGCAGGGGGTGGATGGGATTTAAGTCCCCTCCCAGCCTGAATCATTCCATGATGATTCCGTGTTAAACAATTCCTGCTTTCCAGAGCCCAGGAGGTCGAGCACTGCCCGACCCCTGAGTGCATCCTGCCAGGGGCACAGAATCTCCGCAGTGACCCTCAGTGATGTTCTGTGTTCTGCTTCTCCTGCAGTGCACACATCCACACCCACTCCCCCTTTATCCCGGAGATTCTCTCCTGTTTGAATGGAAATATGCTCAGCTCTGTTATTTCAGCCTGAAGGACGAAGTTATCATTCTGTCTCCCAGCAAATGCACTGCCCTCACCTTTCAAAGCTCAGCCATGAAATGCAAACCTTTGACAGGATCTGATCCCCAGGAGTCCCCGCAGTGTTTTAGCTTCGCTGTAAAAGCTGCCTCGGTTAAAGGGGAAAAATATATTTATTATTCTCTCCTTCCAACTCCAGAAAGTTTTCCCTGCCCCCCTTTTCCCTCCTGCCAGCATATCAAGAAACTTTCCTCGCTACTGTAGAAAATGTTCGGTTTTTAAGGGCAGAAGGGACCAGCTGTGATTATTTACTCAGGATTCATTGAAAACACCGATGTGCAAATCTCGGTTTTCCTAAATCTGCTGCACCAAAGGCAGAAAGATGCTGGGTGTGCTGGGTGGAGATGGATGTGCCTCATTAGCAGGGCAGCTGCTGGAGAGACCCTGGCTCTTCTAAAGCCTTTGCTGACCTTCCCACGTTACAGGAGTGCTTTCCAAGTGCCACCAGCCCACAAAGTGCTCCCTCTGTTCTCCTCCAGCCCTGCTATCAAAGCTGGTTTTTTATCCTGGTCCACATGAAGCATTTTTGGGGTTACCTGTGGGCAGCTCTGGCTGGTGCTGGAGCATCACTCCCCACAGTAAGAACTCAGCTGCAGTAAATTGACTGCGTGGTTGTGGCAGGGGATGTTGTTGATTTATAGACTGAAGGTCTGGCGTGCTCATCTTTTTAATTAGCATCAGATCCTTGCCTGGAAGCCTCCTTGCATCAACATGTTGCTGTGCCAGGTGCTTCGGAAAGGCAGCAGAACAGACTCCAGGTCCCCAGGAAGATGCAGTCTGGTGCAATTAGAGGGGAGAGCTGCCTGTGTCACATCTGCTCACAGCTGCAGCCCTGAGAACTGCCCGGGATTTCACCCAGAGAAATCCTGGAAGCAGCACTTCCAAAACCTGATCTGGCTCTGCTCAAGCTGCCTGATTTAAAGCCTCAGATTTAAAATTTAGCTCTGGCTGCGGGGGTGTCCTGGAGAGCCAGGTCAGGACCAGAATCAGAAGTAGTTCCGTGCTTATTCAAGGTTCAGTGCTGGGCCCAGGGTTAATTTATTTATCAGTGCCTTGATGAAGGGGCAGGAGCCTCCTCAGCGAGTTCTTCTGGGGACACAAAACCGGGAGGAGAACCCCAGGGTGCCGGAGAGGTGGGCACAGAGGAACTGTCTGGAATTCAGCAAGGGGAAAAGCAGACCCTGCACCAGGGGAGGAAAAACCCCAGGAACCTGGACAGGCTGTGGGGAGAACAGGACCTGGCGTGGTCCTTCCAGCCCTGGTGTGATTTCATCTGTTAACAAATTGCTTTTTGGGCAGCACAGAGAGGGAGGGAGTCAGAGACCGGAGCAGAAATCACGTCTCCCAGCTGTCAGGTCGCAGCATCCCACCTGCCGCACCTGGACCCGAGCTGAGCTCCTGGCACAGCAGCCCCAGGGCAGGAAGGACGCTCGGATCCTCTGTGCCAGGCAGGGAGCTCCATCCAAAGCCGGGCAGGACAGGAAAGGGCAGCCGTGTTCACCTCAACGTGACCGAGACACGCTTTATGGGTTTCTTTCTGATTGCGCTGGGAGCGGGGGGCAGCAAATCGCCGGATTTTTATATCTTGTGCAAAAGCTGACATTGCTAAAATATCCCATTATCGCAAGCTGCCATAAACGAGCTCTTCCAAGAGCCACAGCTGGACTCTGAGGGTGGAAGCAAAGCGATTACCGGAAGCCATGAGCTGCTCCTGGAAGAGCAGTGGGAAAGTCAATAACTTATTAGCACCAGTTTCAGGATTAACTGGTTTCCTGAAGTGTCTCCGTCCCCCACTGCTCGACTAAACGGGGTTTTTGTTATGCAAAGCCACGGATTGTCAGCTCCCCGTTCCCTCCCTGCCGTTTAACAGAGCGAGAACGGGGCTGGGAAATGCCAAAGGCACCGAAATCACAGCTCGGGGTTGTTTGAAATTCGCCTCTCTTCGCCCCCTCGGTGAGAAACTGGTTGAAGAAAGTGAAACATCGCCAAAAAAAAAAAAAAAAAAAAAAAAAAAAAAAAAACCCACAAAAAAAAAAAAAAAACAACCGCACAAAAAAAAAAAAAAACCCACAAAAAAACCAAAAAACAAAAACCAAAAAAACAACAACAAAAAAAACCAAAAAAAAAAAAAAAAAAAAAACAAAAAAAAACCACCACAACAACAACAAAAAAAAAACCACCCAAGGCGGTTAGACCCGTGTGTGTTCAGAGAGCATGAGGAGAAAGTTCTGGTGGGGAGGGATGAGGAATTTGTCCTCCTTTTGTGGGAAGAAGTCCCGGCAGCTCTTCACTTTGGAGTGAGAACCAGGCGGGCAAGGAAGAAAAATTATTTGAATGCTGAGACTTGAGGGACAAGAGGTTCAACCCCAACCTTCCCAAAACCTTCCAAACACTTCGTGTGGGTGTTCTGGCCACTCTGGAAAACTCTTGGAAGCGGTACAATGGTTGTAGATGAGGAAAGAGGAGCTTGGTGCTTGGAATGAGTTTCACAAGAGGAATTCTCCCTTTGCTCCTTCGCATGCACTAAATTAATTTACTTATTTGATGGACCATAATCTCTCTGTCACCACTAAAGCGGGATGTACACAGCTTTATAGAGACGCATTTCCTGCACCATTGAACCACTCTCCCTGTGACAGAGCCTGTGAATAAGTTCCAAGAGGTAACCTCAAATGTTTTAGGGCACGGCTTGCTAATAAATATATATGGATATCTGCCCTTGGGAACTCTTTGGGATGCAGCAGATTAGAAAGGAGGGCAGCAGGTTGGGGAGGAAAAGCCCGTGAACAAATTGGTTTGAACGTTCAGCACCTCTGCTGCTGTTTCTCTGCTCTGAGTACACACGGCAGCGTAATTTATGTCCTGGAATTACAATCCATATGAATTAGCCTGGCACAAATAGATCATTTCCTAATAATAATGACAAGATGCTTCAAGGAATGATGATGAGAACAGCACTTTGGTATATGTTCTGCTTTACCGCTGAGTAATTATCTAATCATTTCCTTGTAGGGATATAAAAGGGGGGTTATTCCCCTCCTGTAAAGCAACAGGTGCTTTTTGGAGGCTGTGGTGAGAAACAAAGCCCAGGAATAACAATAACAGGTCAATTTCTGTGCTGACACCCCAGGGAGAGTGCCCTACCCAAGTCAGGCTTTAAGGGAATGTCCAAGTGGGGAAGTCCATGGTGTGGTTTGGGATAAATTCCTTCTCTTTCACTTTCAGGAGTGAGAAACTTGGTGTTCATTGCAGGATGTGATCACAGGATGGTTTGGGTTAGAAGGCTCCTTGAGGATCATCTCCTTGCACCACCTGCCATCCTCTTGTGGGCTCCCTTCAGGCACCAGAAGGCCAAAATTGGGACACCCCAAAACTTCTGTTTCCCATTCTGAGCAATCCCAGTTCCCTCAGCTTTTTGATTTGCGACCCCAGTTCTGTCTCTGCGCTGCCTCTGCTTTGTACAGCACCAGGCCCAGTGCTTCAGGGAAAGGTTGAGCGTCCAGGTGGCTCTGCAATATTAATTGTTGAGTTGCTAATTAGTAGAGAAAACCAGATTTTTCTCTCGGTTCTCCCTGCCTGCCTCACCTGTTGAGCTCCAGGTGCTCCATGAGCGGAGCTGCCTCTCCTTCTCCCACCCCTGGGGCGGACATTGCATAATTCCCTTTGACTGCCTGGTGTTACCATAGTAATAAGTCACGATTAAGAAACCTTCTTTGAGCCGTGTTTAATCCCGTGGAGTCCTGGCGGGGCTGAGGACCGGAGGGGTCCGGTGAGCACACCAGTGCTTGGATCCTTTTCTTTGCTCAGGAGGTGCCAAAATCCAGGCAGGAATCCTGGAGGAGCCGTCGCTCTGTGCTGCATTCCCGCTGTTTGCTTTGGTGCCTTTTTGGGGGTGTTATCAGCATTTTAGAGTCCTTCAGAGGTGGTTGGTGGGAGGGACCACGGATTTTCCATCTGCAAATTCCCCTTGTCCCAGGGATGGGACTGACTCCAGTGCCTGTGTGTGGTTGCACTGATCCTTAAACACTCCCCACTGCTGGAGTTGGCTAAACTGGAACGTGATTTCCCCAAAAGCCTGGGGTTTCTTTGCTTAGTGGCTCCTACAAAAACATTTTCAGCAGTTCTTTTACCCATCTCCTCCCTCTTTGCCGCTGTCATTTGACCGTGAGCTGGACGTCTCCCGTGCTGCTGCCAATTTATTGCCTCCCCAAGGTGCCATAAACCCCCTCCAAAGCCTGCCCGGGGTGGAGGACACGACCCCCGTGTGCACGAGGGGAAGCAGGAGAGCGGCTCCCAGAGGTTTTCCATCACTTGTTTAACCTGGTGGCCCTGGAGCAGCAGTGGAGTGAGAAATGGCTTTTCCCGGGGCTGTGCCCTTGTGGATAATTACCTGGAGGTTGCTGCCGAGTGCAGGAAGGGAGGAAGGAGAGGTTCCTGCGTGTCAGGAGCTGCTGAGGTGGCCGTTGTCAGCTGAAATCACGTCCCGATAACCTGTTGGCACCGTTACTAAAACATCCCAAAGGAGCGGGACGAGTCGGCTCCGTCCTCAGCCAGGCAAAATTCCCCTCCGTTCTCAGCGTTTGTGGTTTCTCTGCACAGGTTGTTGCTGCCCTTGGCTCTGAGTCTCCTGTTTTCACAACCCTGTCCATACTAAAAAAGCCAAAAAAAAAAAAAAAAAACCCACAAGAAAGGGAAAACCAGGGAAAACTGAGTGCTGGAGGCACGACAGGATTTTTCCAAAGGCGTACGGAATATGTAGGGAAGAACTGGGAAGCTCAGGATGAGGACTTGGGGTGTGAGGTGATGATGATGATGATGTGAATTTATTCAGGCACTAATTAATGCCCATTTAGCCTCCTCACCACTGCTCTTGCTCAGGACTGGCTTGGGGAATTGTATTTGTTTTTTTAATAGCAGTTTTGCAGGATTTGTTCCATCCCAGGTACAGGCGAGGCAAATCCTGTTGGAGAGGTGCTGATGGAGCGACACATTTCATTTTCCTTGATTCTATGAAAGGAAGGGGAAAAAAAAAAAAAAAATCCCTGCTGAAAGGCCCTGGGCAACTTTGTGTGATTGAAACATAAAATCCATCACAATAAAAAGCAGCCAATGCATCCAGGAACGTGCATTAACTGAAGCAAGCACTCTGAAGCCTTTCAATGACACCAAATTAATGATACTAAACCCCAGCGCTGGGTGATGAGCTGCCGTCATTGTGAGCCCGAGTACATTTCCACATTTACAACCTCGCCGTGAATTGTGCTGCTCTTGCCTGTGTGGGCTCCTAATTGAGATTTGAACTGCTAGATAACTATTAGCATGCAAATCCGAAATGGTGGGAATAATAATAATAATACAAATGTTCTTAACCTACTCAACAGCTGGAACAATGCTGCAGACGGAGAAGGATGATCCTGCAAGTGAGGTGGCTTCTGGATGCGAAGATTAGAGAACAAAAATACACTTGGCCTGCCTGGGTGCTTGTTATTTTATTATATGTTATTATATATATATATATATAAAAATATAACATATATATATAAATAATGTACTTTTTTAAGCTCCGTGAGCTGCTCTTGTTGCTGTACCCCCCTGATAATCTCTGCAAATGCCACAGCACAAGTGTGGAAGGAAACTATTTTGAATTCTCAGCCTGATTAACCCTCCCCGTGCCGCCAGAAAGGTTTGATTTTAGTGGCGCTGCTGCTACGCTGGGATTCTCTGCGCCACTTTTTATTATTTACCGGTGTAATTAGAAAATAAAAGGTCACTCCAGCTAATAATTTGTTTCCTGACGTATCAAAGCTTCTAACACGGCCAGGATGAATTGTATTTGTCCAACAGTCATGAATTATTGGTGAAACATTTCAGACTGCTTGCTGGCCTGAGTGTCAGTGTCAAGCCTTCTGTTTCCTTCTGTTTCCATATATTTGTTTGTTTGTTTGTTTGTTAATTAGTTTGTTTGTTTCCCTCTGTTTCTGTTTGCTTCTATTTCTTTCTATTTCCTTCTGTTTCCTTGTATTTTCTTCTGTTTATCTCTTTCTGTTTGCTTCTATTTCCATTTCCTTCTGTATCCTTTTATTTCCTTCTGTTTCCTTCTGTATCCTTCTATTTCCTTCGATTTCCTTCCGTTTCCCGTTCTCTATTTCCTCAGCTGGCTGGGGGAGAACTGGGTTTTCCCAAAGCTCCCTTTCAGTGCTCAATTCCCCCAAACCTCCCTGCTCCTCATCCCCAAGAGGGACAGAGGGAAATGGGAAGGGGCTGCCCGGGGAGGTTTGGAGTGTCCATCCCTGGAGGTGGCACTCGGTGCTCTGGGCTGGGGACACAGTGGGGATTGATCACAGCTTGGATTTGATGACCTTGGAGGGCTTTTCCAGCCTCGGTGGGTCTGTGCAATGAAGTTGCTCCACCTTGGAAGTTCCGGGGTTGGTGATTTTAGGAACTCGTGGTGTTTGTCCGCTGCTGTAAATGGGGCTGCCAGACTGCCCTGGCTCCAGCCAGGATCTCCCCTCTCCCTCACACCATTATCCTGCCTTTTAATGACCTGTCCATCCCTGTGCTCCCCTTCAGCCAGGGAGCAGGATTATCATTCTTATTTTATTACCGATGACAGCATGAGATTTTTCAAGGCCCTGCAAACACTGTTTGGCCGATCACTTTGTAAGTGATTGGGTTATGGTGAATTATGGAGTTCTTTCTTTCTGCTCCCAGCAGATAAAAATACACTTCCTCCGAGCTAATCTCGGTGTAAAACCCAAATCCTGTCTCCATCTGTAATGTGTGATGTGATTTGAGCAGGGGCTGACAGAGAAGAGCCTTAATGAGAGGAGCCATCACCAGCGCCAGATTTTGGGGCTAGTTCTTCTCCCTCTGAGGGCCTGGGAGAAAACAGTCAGAGATTTGATGGGCCCAGCTCCAGAGGCTTTGACAGAGGAGCTGAATTCCTGGAGCCACTTGTGGAATGTTGGTTTGTCAACATCAATAGCAGCAGCTCCAGCAGAGTGACAGCCCAGCCCGGGGATTCTACTCCAGGCACGTCCTCGGCCATAATCCCCTTGCTCAGGGCTGAGGTACAATTACACATAATTATGTGCAAGGGCATCAAACCCCCCTGCAGAGCCTGTGCTGCTTAATGCCAGCGCACTGTGAATTTCTCAAACACCTCTGCAATCACCTCTTGCTTCGTCTTCTTATCGTCAGGATTTAATAGGAGGACTGGCAAGTGAGAAACTCGCCCTCTGCTCTCCCCCTTATTTGTTGTCACGCTTGAAGAAAAGCGGGGGGTTTTTAAAAATAAATACAAATTTAAATTGCATTTTATTTTCGTACCAGCTGCTAACTCTCCGAGACCGATCGGGAGATCAATTATCACAGCGGTGAATAAATCTAATTTTTCAATATAATTTACGGTAATTCCATATCCTCTGCCCGAGAAGGAAATAGTGCTGGCTGGTTTCCAAAACAGGGCTTGGAAAGAACTTCAGAAGAATCCTCGTGGAACCACTGAGCTCCAGCAGCCAGGATTCCTGCTCTGCCCGTGGTGCCGGAGGTGGGGAGGGCTGGATTTGTGTGCTCCAAGGAATTCCCCCCCTGGAAAATTCTGGAATCGGCTTTGGGGAGAGAACCACAATGGAATCCTGAATATTCGTCCTGGTTTTGTGGAGGATTCTGGCTTTTGGGGTGTGAGGACTCTGCTGGACTCAGCTGAGCTCTGGACAAAATCCACGTGTGGGATTCATCCCTGTGTCTCTCTTCAGTGTCCAAAACAAGGAAGATGCTGTGTCCACTCCTCTGGGCCAGATGGGTTCAGGGCTTTAGCACGGGACTGACCCTCTGGAATGTGGGAATTACATGAGGAAGGTCGGCCTCCAGGTGTTAGCAGTGCTCAGGAGGCCGGATGGCAAATCTGGCTGATATCACATCCCAGGATCACAAATCTGGCTGATATCACATCCCAGGATCACAAATCCGGCTGATATCACATCCCAGGATCACAAATCCAGCTGATATCACATCCCAGGATCACAAATCTGGCTGATATCACATCCCAGGATCACAAATCCGGCTGATATCACATCCCAGGATGGCAAATGACTGATATCACATCCCAGGATCACAAATCTGGCTGATATCACATCCCAGGATCGCAAATCCAGCTGATATCACATCCCAGGATCACAAATCCGGCTGATATCACATCCCAGGATGGCAAATCTGGCTGATATCACATCCCAGGATCACAAATCCAGCTGATATCACATCCCAGGATGGCAAATGACTGATATCACATCCCAGGATTGCAAATCCAGCTGATATCACATCCCAGGATGCCAAATCCGGCTGATATCACATCCCAGGATCACAAATCCAGCTGATATCACTTCCCAGGATCACAAATCTGGCTGATATCACATCCCAGGATGGCAAATCTGGCTGATATCACATCCCAGGATTGCAAATCCAGCTGATATCACATCCCAGGATGGCAAATCTGGCTGATATCACATCCCAGGATTGCAAATCCAGCTGATATCACATCCCAGGATCACAAATCCAGCTGATATCACTTCCCAGGATCACAAATTACTATAATCACATCCCAGGATGGCAAATCTGGCTGATATCACATCCCAGGATCACAAATCCGGCTGATATCACATCCCAGGATCACAAATCTGGCTGATATCACATCCCAGGATGGCAAATCTCGCTGATATTCACATCCCAGGATGGCAAATCCAGCTGATATCACATCCCAGGATGGCAAATCTGGCTGATATCACATCCCAGGATGGCAAATCTCGCTGATATCACATCCCAGGATGGCAAATCTGGCTGATATCACATCCCAGGATGGTACACCTTCCCCAGATCCCACCTCAGTCAGTGCTCCCCTTGGATGTCACTCAGCACCTGTGTGGAGCCACCCAAACCAAAGGAACCTGGAAATCTCGTACCCCTGCGCCTTTACAGCTGGTCTCCATCTGGAAATCCATGGGGAAAACTCAATATTCCAATTCCAATTCCATTTCCCCACGTGGCTGGGGCCGACACTGGCAGCAGTTCCTGGGCACTGATGTCATTTTTGGAAAATTCTGGCGTTCAGGTGACTTCAAATGGGCTTAAATGATTCAAATAAACGCCCTGCACATGGACAGCGTGGGGGAAACAAAAAGAGGCTGCAAAACTCGTTGTGTTCATTTCAAAACTCACTTTAAATCTACCAGGAGTAGAAACAACGCAGCTAATTAGCAGGAAATTAGAAATGCTTCCAATTTTGGAAGGCCCAGGACACACAGATGGGGAACTGCGGATCTCTGGGTGTCACCGAGGGTGCTGCACATGGCCTGAGATGCAAACATCTCATTCATGCCTCACCCTCACCCAGTGACAGCACATTTTTGTACCTTGCATTAAAGATTCATCCCCAAGCTGGTCAGATCGATTCCTCCCCTTTCCGTTAATGCACAAACAAAGAAATTATTGTCATTTCTCAGCGCAAAGCGGCCCCGGAATCCGGCGCTATTGAAGCTGCAGCACAAACACTTGCAGCTCTCAGAGCACACAACAGCCTGGAGGAGGTCACAGATTTTTCCTTTCACCTTGTTCACTCAACAACTGCAATTTCTGCCTTTTTTCCCTGGTGTTTGCACATTCCCCAGTGCAGTGTGTGTGATTTTCCACGTTAGGACTGAGCCCACTGTTGTCCAAATGACAAGTTCCACTCCAGTAAAAGCCACACCCTGCATTTTGGGGCAATTTGAAGGAGGTGCTGTTTCGATCCTGTGCTGGATGGAAGGACCAGCACCTCTGACTCCTCCTGCAGAGGCACAAAGTGCTTTTGAACACGCACAATGAGATGCAGAGCAGCAGATACAGGGCAAGATCCCAGCAGCCAAAATGCAGCCATGGACGCAGCGCTTGGGGAGTTACCCAATACCTTGAAATGGGAGTTTGTAAGTGAAATGCTGGGATTGAGGCAGTTTTATTGAGGCAGAGCACGAGGCCCTGTAGAATTCTGGGTGCTTTTCTTGTCGGTAAATTGGAGCAATGCCACCCTTTTTGTCTGTTTGGTTTCCAGACTGCTTGGACAGAGGCTGTTGTGTGTCTGCAGTACACAGTGAGGTCCTGGAATTGTGTTCTTTTGGAATTGCTCTGTCACGGATATCAGTGGTTCCTGAAGAGGCCTGGGAGAGTTTTGTTTCGATGTTCAGAGTGGGAGTTGAGCCAATGGAAGTCATCTCCATGGAACAATTATCATAGAACAGCCTGGCTTGGAAGGGACATGAAACCCCACCCAGTGCCACCCCTGCCATGGCAGGGACACCTTCCACTGTCCCAGGCTGCTGCAAGCCCCGTCCAGCCTGGCCCTGGGCACTGCCAGCCCCTCATTGCCCCATCCCTCCTGGGCAGGGCTGCGCTGGAGCTGGGGGATGTGGCGGAGCAGCTCGTGTTCCTCTGTGTGAGCCAAGGCAGGAGCTGCCCACCCTGCTGGGCACACCCAGGGATGTGCACACTAAACCACACCCAGGGATGTGCACACTCCAAACCATACCCTGGGATGTGCACACTCCAAACCATACCCTGGGATGTGCACAGTCTGTGTCACACCCAGGGATGTGCACACTCCAAATCACACCCAGGGATGTGCACACTCCAAATCACACCCAGGGATGTGCACACTCCAAACCATACCCTGGGATGTGCACACTCCAAATCACACCCAGGGATGTGCACACTGTCACACCCAGGGATGTGCACACTCCATATGACATTCGGTGACATTTGCAAAAGGCTTGCTTGTTTGCACCCCTGAGCATTTTAGCCCCATAAATATTTATTAACCTCCTCTCAGGCAGGGATGGCAGCGGAGGCAGAAATGACCTTCCCTCCGGCTGTGGCTGGGGAAGAGGGGAACCCCTTCCACGGAACAGCTGGAAAGGCTGGAATATTCACAGCTCTGACACTTCAGCGACACCGTGGAACAGCAGAGAGCCAGAGGAGGCAGAAATGAGGGGCAGAAACGAGGGGCTGCTGAGAGCAGAACAGCTCTGAGCTCAGTGCCAGCGCAGCTCCGTCACCTCAGGGCTGCGTGGGCTTGGAATTGCTTTCAGTGCCTCTTCATTAAGGTGGATTGTCTTTGCAGCCTTTGGAGAGCAGGGGAAACTGTTCACCTTTGTAACAATTGTGTTAGCTGGCTGCTGCTCCTGGCTGATGGCGTTGTTCCATTGGTTTCGGCTGTGTGGCTTTAACTCTGAAAATCCTGATTTTAAACCTCCTGGCAGGGCGCGAGGGATTAATTCCCTTTTGCTTGAAGTAAGCAGTTATTGGCAGTAAATGAAATAGTGGTGGTGGGACACAGGAGTGGCCAAGGTGCTGTGCAATTCCTTGCTTTAAAAATTCCTGTGTAAATGCAGAGTGTAAAGCACTTGTACAGGAAGCGATGATGTGGCCACCAGGAGCGCTGAGGCAGAGTAGCTGTGTTTAAACCAGGCCTAAGAGTGTCCAAGTGACCCAGTGCATGGGGCCAGAGGAAGTGGTGGACAGGGCAGGAGAAATGTTCTTAATTCATAGAGAAAAGAGAAACAAAGCCAGTTGTCTGGAGGGAAATGTTTATTGACTCCTCAGCATCCTCCCATCTGCTGCAGCCAGAGCTGAGGCACCACTGTGCCAAGTGAGACTCAGAGAAATCTCCTCCTTTGCTTCAGGGCACAGGGATGTGCAGGATGAGATGTGCAGAGGAAACAGGAAGCTTCCTCACAAGATAACTGTGGATGATTTAATGAGCTGATGAATACCCGGCTCTGTGTAATTGCGCTGTGAGCTTCTCTGGGCTGGGAGCTGTCCCTGTCACCTGCCCCGGTCTGTCCCCAGGAAAACACCTCTGTGGGTCACAGGGAATGAAGATCCGACCCCCCTGAGCTGTTGTCTGACAGATCCCAGGAGAGGCAGCTGTTCCCAGACCCTCCGATGAACTGGGATGATGTTCCAAGGCTCTCTAGTGACTTCCAGGTGATTTATTCACACCTGAACCATTCCCTGTGCCCAGGAACTCCTGGATAACCCACTGGGAGTTTGTGCTGCTTGGCACCGCTCCCTTGGATGGTTTTCCAATCCTAGAATGGTTTGGGTTGGAAGGGACCTCAAAGCCCATCTCATTCCAAGGCAGGGACATCTTCCACTAGACCAGTTCCAAGCTCTGGCCAACCTGGTTGTTTGAACTTCAGTTGAGGGGTAGGAACTGCCATAGAACTGCAAAAAAAAAAAAAACAACAACAACAAAAAAAACCAACCCAAAAGCCTAAAACCTGGGAATCTAAAAGGATATAGACAGCACGGAGCTGCTGGAGGTTGCAGAACCATCTTGGCGTTCATATGCTAATTGCATCCCAGTTCCTCACAAACCGCAATCACTCCATTGTTTTTGCACCGCGTGTTTTTGAAAGGATTTCCTTGAAGCCTCCTTAATGAGGCAGGCACAGGAGAGTGAAGGAGGTGTGCTAGGGATGGAAATTTCTCCTGAATGCTCCATGTTAATCCTCCTTCGATTCCATCCTAGCAAACCTGTTGGGTTTAGAGACAGGAACCGGAATTGCTTTGAGAGCCAGGCCAGGATGGAGCCGTGTTCCTCTGGGGTTCCTGGAGGGAGGGCAGGGACACGGGGGGGCTGTCACCCTCTTCTCCCTCCTGGGATGCAGGGGAGGGAGCTGCTGTCCCTGAGGAGAGCTCAAGGGAGATCCCAAGGCCTCTGGGAGATGGTTCATAAATCCATAAGGTTGGAAAAAAACCTTGAAGGTCTCCAAGTCTTACCCTCAGCCCAGCAGCACTGTGGAGGCCCAGGCACCGGGATAATTCTGCCTCAACCCTGGCGGGGCTGATGCAGCCAGGCAGAAACTCCCCTATAGATTAGGGTGAGGAAAACCTCCCTCCCGTGGGCCTTTGCAGCCACATGTTAATATCTCTTAGGTTGTGTTGTTCTATTGGTTTGTTAAGTTTATGTCCCCCTGTTCAGCCTCTTTCACCATACGTGCACCCTCCTGGGATGTTCTTCCTTCCCTTGGACCTCATTGGGTTATTTTTGCCTCAGTACCCCACCCCTGTGACCCTATTAGACCTCCTGGTTCTTATTTAGCCCTTTTTACCACTTTTCCCTGTCCCTGCTGGACCCTATCCCTCAGATCCTCCCTGTATTTAACCCTGTGCTCTTGGCCTGGTCCCGGCTCTCTCATCCCTGGAACATTCCAGACTGTTTCCCGTGCATGCCCCGAAATAAACAGCACTCGGATTTATTGTTACCATTCAGGACAGCTCAAATAACGATACATATAATTCCAGTTCCTTCAGAAGGCATTCTAGCAAAGGTTTATTGAAAGACAAGGTCTTTTACGCGGTATTTTGGTACAATGAATATTATTGGTTGTTTCAGACCCACACCTTCTTGTAAACGTCTTTACCAGCAGCTTGGAAAAACGCCAGGTGTCAGGAAGAGGATATCTGCCAGGATTCTCTTGGGTTCCTCCTTATGATTTCCCAGGCCCAAGTGAGAGAGGCTTGGCTTTTCCCACCGGCTTCAAGCTACTGCCTGGAGCCTAAGAATCTATTTCCTTCCAGTTCCCGCACGGATTTCCAAGCACGACCTCTGTCTCCTCCCTTTTATCATCAGCCTTTCCTAGCGGGGTGCTCCAGGCCCCCAAAGGCCCAGGTGGCCCTCAGGGACACGCTGTTGGACCACACAAGACACCACCATGGTGTTCACCACCAAGCCACGTCCCCAGCGCCACATCCACACGTTTTCCCAACCTTCTCGTGGATGGTGGCTCCTGGGCAGCCCGTTCCAATGCTTTACAACCCTTTCCATGCCAGTTTTTGTCCCTGATTTGTGATCTAAACCTTCCCGTGGCACGGCTTGAGGCACGTCCTGGAGCACGGGTGATGCTGCTGGGCGCTGCAGCTCCGCATCTCCTCAGCACAGAGCCCCAGCCAGGATCCTGGAGGATTTTTTTGGTACAATCTGGAGTTGTGTGGAGCCCAGAGAGCTGCAGGAGCTGCGGTGACCCGGTGACCCCGTGAGTGCTGGGAGGAGCCCTCTGAGCTGTTAATTACAATGTCCTCAGGCTCTTTCTCAGTCCTTTGCAAATGTTAACCCTGTGGGCAGCAGCAGCAGCAAAAAGCCTTTTATTTTCCCTTCTAAATGCGCTGCTGCAATTAATTTTTTTTTTTACTAGATGAGAGAAGAAGGCAATGAGGCCGTTGCCAGGGAAGGGTGCTCGTCATGGAGGTGACTTTTATTTTGTGTCTGGTTTGGGATTATTTATTTCTCTTGTTCCCAGTACAGGACACAATTCCAGCGAACTGTGGGATGCAGGAGTGAGGCTTGGTAAAGATGGTTCAGCTGAAATAAGAGCAGCCCTAAATCTTTAGCAAGGGCTTGATGAGAACCCCAACACTTCCCAAATTGCAGCAGAGCTCCAAGAGCCTCCCTGTCACAGCTCTCCCTGTTCTCCATCATTTCGAGCACGAGCTGATAAAATTGAAAGGACAAGTGTGTATTTCTTGCCCACTCAGCAGTGAAATGTATAAAACATTTTGGAATCTCATAAGATTTCCAGACCAAAATGTTTTCAGGGGACGTAGCTGCAGTTTCTGAAATGAGCCTGCCTGGAGGGTGAATTTAAATCAGAACACCTTTTTTTCTCCCCCCCCCACTAATTTTAGCACATGCATCCTGGGAAATGCTGCCACGGAATCTGAGATTTTTAGGATGAGGATGAGCTACAAACTGACAGGGAGTGTGGCCCTGTCCCCTCCCAGGGGGGATTCAGATCCTCCAGGTGAGGATGAGGCAGCTTCATCCCCTGCTGAGGTGTTTCCTGTGGCTCATCACTCCCCGCTCCATTCCCCGGCCTTCAGGATGCAGTTTTCTGTTGGGAATGAGTGTGGGGCTTCCTGCTGTGTAATGGACAGGTATTAAAGTGACAAGAAATCCAGGGGAAATTCTTATATCGAGGTGATAAATTCAGCACCAACTCCTGGCTCTGAGTTGCAGCCAGAGGTGCATCTCATATTTTTGTCTTGTTAGGAATAGTAATAAAAAAAAAAAACAAAACAAACCCAAAGCTTGAAATATTCTGTTTTTCCACTACAAAGACAATGCTTTGGAGGATGACAAATCCCATCCCACTCAGCCAAGTCAGAGCCTTTACATTCATTAGCTCAGTGCTTGTTTCCCTCCTTTTGATGCACCTGGTTCCCACCTCCACTCCTGCTCACGCTCTGATTTCCGCTGTTGAGCCAATTTTTTTGTTTTGTTTTGTTTTGTTTTTTTTCTGGAGGCATCAAAGGCAGGCATTGCTGTGTTTAAAGAACATAAACTTTTAATTTGACGGCATTATGATCAGCTGAAGACAGGTCCCTTTTGTTGCTGTTGCTTTGCTTAGACACGTGCCAAGGCAAATTGAAATGTAAAAAATAGCTGTCCTTGTTTAAACAATCGCATTCAATGAGGCTGGGATGGAAGTTTGTTCTGGGAAATAGGAGAGGGTGAGGACTGAAGGACTCTGAAGTGACTTCTGTCCTGGCTTTGTGACTGATTTATCATTTGGCTGGAATTTGTCACTGCCCCGTGGTGCTCACGCTCTGTGCCTGTGCACACCTTGAAGGTCGCTGATGCCACCTCAGAGCCAGCTGAGCTGGAGCTCTGGGATCTGATCATTTATGGAGAGGAAGAGGCAGCAGCTCTCACTTTTAGCAGGCCTGACAGGGCTGTGCTTGGGTGGCACGGGTGGCACTGGCAGGGCAGGGTGCTGTGGCTCTCCAGCTGCTGGAGCTCTTCCCACCCTGTTCTCCTCCAGGATTGAGACTCTCCTGCCCCGTGGGCAGGGATTGCTGCTTGGAGCCCGCAGGAAGCGGAGCAGGAGCTGATCTCAGCTGTAACCCACAGGAGAGGGGATCTGCAGCCGCCTGAGAGGGACACAGAGCTCAGGGGGAGCCAGGTCCTGCTGGGGCTGGTGGTTTTAGGGTCAGTGACATCCTGTGGCTTAAATAAAAGCTCATTCCTGGTGGTGCTGGTACTTCCCAGCAGTGTTGCACATCCTGGAATGGTTTGATTTGGGAGGGAAATTAAAGATCTTGTCCCTGCCATAGCAGGGACACCTTCCACTGTCCCAGGCTGCTCCAAGCCCTGTTCTACCTGGTCCTAGACACTTCCAGGGATCCAGGGGCACACAGCTTCTCTGGGCACCCTGTGCCAGGCCCTGCCCACCCTCACACAGAACAATTCCTTCCCAGTATTGCACCCAAATCTCCCCTTTTCCCATTTGAAGCCATTTCCCAGTGTCCTGTCCCTTATCCCAAGTCTCTCCCCATCTTTCCTGTAAGTTCCCTTTGGGTCCTGGAAGGTCACAATGAGGTCACCTCTGGTCTCTTCTCCAGGCTGAGCATTCCCAGCTCTCCCAGCAGAGCTGCTCCATCCCTCTGCTCATCCTGGAGCCTCCTCTGGCTTTGCTCCCTCAGCTCCCTGTCCTTCCCCTGTCACTTCCAGAGCACCTCCAGCGCTCCCTACAAATCTCACACCTTCCCTTGGAGGAGGTGAAGGAAGCGACTCCTGTTTGCTGCTTGTGCAACCACAAAAAAGCCATTTCCATTCCCCCCGTTTACCCAGCTGAACCAACAGCAGGGCCCGTGAGCGCCTCGGGGGCAGCACAGGCACTTCCAAACGGATCAATTGGAATTGATTCCTGCAGAACAGTGGCAAATCAACCCCCACATTTCCTGGGCTCTCAGCACAAAGCTCGTTGCGGTGGCATGTAAAATATTTATACCACGCTACTAAGCTGTAACTTACATTACCCATAAATGAGTTCAACAAAACCTTTTCAGAGAGCGTTTTATTCTTGAGCAGGGAAGTGCTTGGCGCTCTCCAGAGTTCTGGGCTTTGATTCTACACCCCCTCCCTTGTTTCATCTGTTGAGGAGCAACTTGCATTTCAGGGAACGGCGTTTAAATTTTTTATTTCTTGTCTGTTTGGGAAGCTGTATCATTTTGTCAGGGTTTTTTTTTTTTTTTTGCTTGTTTGTTTGTTTTCTATATGTTTCTTCAGTCTGGTAAATGTATCTCTGTCTCTCTTTTAAAAAAGAGGACAGCTAATATTCCATTTGAGCTCTCGAACTGGGGAATCAGCTTTGAATTTCCAGCTCCTCTGCCCTGGACTCCTGGGTTTCCTTGAGCAGATTTAGCAGCTTATTGAAACTCAGCTGAACTTAATTATCAGCAGATGTGAACACCTTTTAGAGTTCAGTTAAATTACACTCACTGTGCCTCCTGCAGATGAAAACTGCTGTTAACTTTGTTTTTGAGTTGGAGGAACCAGGAGGCCGCAGGGACACCTGCGTGAGGATGTGGAAGGATCCTTGTGAGGGATTCCCGCCCGAGCTTCAGCCTTGTGCTACCTCTGCTGGGTTCTTTGGGGTGGGTTTGTTGAATCATGGAATGTCCTGAGCTGGAAGGGATGAAGGATCGTTGATTCCAGCTCCTGGCCCTGCACAGACACCCCAAGATCCCACCTGGAGAGCGCTGTCCAAAGGCTGCTGGAGCTCTGGCAGCCTTGGGAATGTTCCCATTCCCTGGGGAGCCTGGGCAGTGCCCCAGCACCCTCTGGGGGAAGAGCCTTTCCCTAAATCCGATCTAAAGCCTCCCCTGGCAGGGCTCCAGCCCTTCCCTGGGTCCTGTCCCTGTCCCAGGGAGCAGAGATCGGGGCTGCAGCCCCTGGTGAGCCTCAGTCTCCTCCTCTCCAGCTGAACGCACCAAGTGCCCTCATCCACTCCTCGTGTGGCCCCCTCCAGACCCTTCACCATCTTTGCAGCCTCCTTTGGACTCTTTAACTGATTCTTGAATTGCTCTGAGTTAGTTTTTTGTTCTGCGTGAACCAGCGGAGCTGTGGAGCGACCAGCAGTCGTGTCCAGCCCTGCTGCAGCCTCACCAGGGCCTGGCTTTGGCTCAGCCAGGAGCCTGCGGGAATAAATTGGGATTGTTGGGAAGATGGGGGGAAATGAGACAGAAACCAGGTCGTGGTTTCCAAAAGAACTGTGGGAACAGCTTTGCTTGGAGGGTTTCTCCTGCCAGCCCCTTCTGGGTAATTCCAGGAAGGACTTTGAGACACTTGAGCATGTCCAGAGGAGGGAACGAGGCTGGTGAGGAACACAAACCCTGTGAGGAACGGCTGAGGGAGCTGGGGATGTTCAGCCCGGAGAAAAGGAGACTCAGGTGTGACCTCATCCCTCTCCACAGCTCCCTGAGAGGTGGCTGTGACAGCTGGGGTTGGGCTCTTTCTCCAGGCAGCACTGACAGAATGAGAGGACCTTAAGCTGCACCAAGGGAAATACAGGTTGGGTATTAGGAGAAGGTTTTTTACAGAATGGGTGCTAAAGTCCTGGAATGGTCTGCCTGGAGAGTGGTGCAGTCACCATCCCTGGATGTGTTCAAAGGAAGATTGGATGTGGCACTGGGTGCCGTGGTTTAGTTGAGGTGTCAGGGCTGGGTTGGACTCGATGGTCTTGGAGATCTCTTCCAGCCCGGTGATTGTGTGATTCTGTGTGATTCTCTATGATTGTCTGTTTCTCTGTGATTCTGTGTTTCTGTGTGATTCTCTGTGATTCTGTGTGAGTCTGTGTTTCTGTGTGATTCTGTGATTGTCTGTGATTGTCTGTGATTGTCTGTTTCTCTGTGATTCTCTGTGTTTCTGTGTTTCTGTGTGTTTCTGTGTTTCCCTGTGATTCTCTGTGTTTCTGTATGATTCTGTGTGATTGTATGATTCTGTGTTTCTCTGTGTTTCTGTGTGATTCTGTGGTTCTGTGTTTCTCTGTGTTTCTCTGTGTTTCTCTGTGATTCTGTGTGTTCCTGTGTTTCTGTGTGATTCTCTGTGTTTCTCTGTGATTCTGTGTTTCCGTGTGATCAGCACTCTGTGGTGTTTCTCCCTGCACTGGCCATTTCCAGGGACAAAGTGGTGACAGTCATTTCCACCCCTGTTCTTTAAGGCTGCTCTTGCTTCCAGGACAAGTTCTTGTGTATTTTTGGGGGTATTTTTTTAGCTGTTGTTGCCTGTGTGGGTCCATTCCTGTGATGCCATGATGATATCTTTTTTTTTTTCCTTTTTTTCTGTATATCCCTTAACTATGTCTGGCCCTCAATTTTAAGACCAAAGACAGAGCATTACCTGCCCTGAATCATTCTTTTCTGAGGAACCCTTTTGAAATGGAACAGCACAGGGAGCTGTTTCACTAGTGCAATTTCTCTCCTTTCCCTGAAAGAATTCACCTTCATCAAAGTGGGTTGCACCTAAAACAGCCCTTTCCCTCCCCAAAACATCCTTGTGGTGAGAGGCTGCTGCTGCACAGAGAAATGTGCTGCTTTCATGACTTTAATAATTAAAAATGTGCTTTAAAAAAAAAAAAAATCCTTCTGCACGCTCTATAGGAAAGGTCTGGTGCATTTATTGTAGCCTCTCATGGATCCTTATAGTTTTATGGGCACTTTAGAGCAGAAATAAAGATCTTTTTTATATTCCAAAAGCAGATGTCTCTGGAATTGCCATCCTGTTCTGCACAGCCCCAGCCTTCTCCTCTTTAAGATGTTGCATCTGGACCCAGGTTTTTACCTTTCCTTTTTCCAGAGATGAGGCAGTTTAGGGCAGGGGAAATCTCGCTCAGCTGTCCCCGTGTCCTGTTGTCACTGTCACACGCTGGGGGGTTCTGCCCTGCACAACCTGAGTGTGACTAGGGGGGCTCTGCCCCTCTGCCCCAAAGGTTCAGAGCTTGAAATTCTCATTTATTTACTTATTGCCTTTCCAAACCTGAGGTGCATAAAAGCATCTCTGGGGATCTTTCATGTGGAGATGGACTCAAAGCTGAATCCTTCAGGAATGTCCACGCTCATCTTCCTCCTCACACCCACCATAGAATGGACCTTGCTGAGGTGTCTTTGAGGCCCAGCTGGGCAGCAGATGAAATTCTAACGTGGTTACGAGCACGTGGCAGGCCTCCCTTTGTGGTTATCCCATTTTCCAGCTGTGAAAGGAGGATAATCCTGACCTGTACCCACTGGGCAGCTCCTAACGAAGCTCACGGGTCCTGCAAAGGATCCAGATCAGCTGGGATTTGTGTCTGGAACGATCCAGGGACGGGAGGGAGCTCTGGGCAGGGGACAGTTCTGTACTGGTGTCACTGCAGCAGCACAAGGTGCCGTGGTCGGGCACCAGGTGGGCAAGAGGCCGAGGGTGTGACAGCGGGACAGGGCAGGGACCGTCCCCTGGGCTGGCACTGAGCGGGCACCTCCACCCCTGGGGACAGCTCTGGTCACTCATGGAGGGGCTGGAGCGTGTCCAGGGCAGGGAACGGAGCTGGAGAACTCCTGATGGAGCTGAGGGGGCTCAGCCTGGAGAAAAGGAGGCTCAGGGGGAATTTCTGGCTCTGCAGGAGGGGACAGCCAGGGGGGTCGGGCTCTGGGAACAGGGAACAGGGACAGGAGGAGAGGGAACGGCCTCCAGTTGAACCAGGAGAGGTTTAAACTGGATATCAGGGAAAATTTCTGCATGGAAAGGGTGGCCAGGCCTTGGAACTGCCCAGGGAGGTTTGGAGAGCCCGTCCCTGGAGGTGCCCAAGGAATTCCTGGAGGTGGCACTCAGCGCTCTGGGGTCAGGGTGGGCATGGGGCACAGCCTGGATTTGGTGACCTTGGGGGGCTTTTCCAGCCCCACTGATCCTGTGCCACCTCTCCATTCCTGCAGGTTCCTCCATCCTGCACCAGCTCCTCACAGGGGACCTGGAAAGTTTTTTGTCAAATCTTCAAACAGAGCAATCTCTGAGTTTTGGAGTTTGCTCCATTTGGGAGCTCTTTTGGGAGTTCTCTCCTTAGACATTTTTATTTTCTCAGAAGCACAAGAGGAGACTGAATTTTTTTTTTTTTTTTTTACCCAGTGTTGGATCAAACCTAGAATTTTGCTGCTGCAGTATTTTTAGCTGTTGCAGGGAAGAGCAGGAGCTGATCTCAGGACGTTTGGGAGGCGTTTTACCTTTGAAAAATCCATGTGGAACGGGGTATTTGTTGTGCTGGAGAGTCCGGGACATGGAGATGGAGGTTTGTGTCTGTGCAGTGAGAGTTTTCCTTGTGCAACAAACGCAAATGCAGCTTCTCCCCCCAAAACAAAAAATCATCCCAATGACTCTTAGAGGCTGCCATACAGCAAAGACCAAGAAAATAAATGAACCTGACCACGGCATTAATACAAATCATGTGAAAAATAACCTCAAGGCCTCACCCCCCCCAAAAAAAAATACCCAAATAAAACCAACCAAACTTCATCCACACTATTGCTGCCAATGGAAAGTTACATAATGAGGCGATTTCAGTTGGATTTAGGCTTTGATTTTTGCATCTTGGTGCGAATCTCGTCAATGTTTACAGAAATGGTCTCCTTTTTTTGTGTGTGTTCCTTGTGACACAACACAAGAGAACCTTCAAAGCAGTTGTAGGGAAAAGGGAGTTGTTATTTTTGATAAATTATGTATGAAGGGAAGGGTAAGGAGTAGCTCAATCTGTCCTTCCTCTCTTAGGACTTGAACACAAAAGGAAAACAAGAATTGAAGCTTTTGAACGTTCAGTCGGTGACAGAGGCAGCACATAAGTGCTTTTTAGTGACTTTAAGGTCGCTGCACATCCTCAGAGGATAGGACACACCAACATGGCAGTTGTTGATTTGATTTGATTTTTTTTCCCCAGCTCTCTTTTTCTGTGTGTTTCTCTTTCCCTACATTTTATCCCAGTGTTCCCTTTCCCTTGTGCTTTGACCTGCAACCATTTTTTGGCAAACATTTCATTCCAGTGTCCCCTTTTCTTTATGCTCCAACCACCAGTTTTAGGGAATTAAATCATGTAATCACAGGCTGACCAAAGGAAGGTTTTAGGTGCATCCCTGCAAATGTGCCAGGGCTGTCCTTTCCCAAACCTCCCATCCTTGCCTGTGGCTCTTGGGGAACATCTGGGTGGATGTGGCAAATCCCAGGAAGAGATTTGTATTTAAGAGCGGTCTGAGTCTTGAGGCTGGAGAGAAATCACTGAATCTTCATTAAAATCGGCTGGAGCAGAAGGGTTTGGGGTCACAGCTCCAAGCAGGACGTGAAAGTCCAGTAGGATGGAGGAAAAAACCTTCTGTGTGTGGTGTTCAGTGTCCAGAGGGTCTGGAGGGGAATCTCGGGGCTGGGGACAGCGGGTTCATCCTCCAGCATTTTATCTGGGCACGTCAGAAATGGGCTGAAAGCTGCTGTGAAGAAGAGAGATCAAAAATCCAGTCCTGGGGTTGGATTGACACCGAATTGAGGACAGGAGCTGAATCCCTGCTCCATTCCTGAATTGCCAGGGCTGGCCCAAAGGATGGACACTGCAGAGGCTGGACAGGGAGCTGATGATAATCAGTGGAACAGCAAACGAGGCAGTGCTGCAGAAATGCTGCAAAACCCAGTAATTCCTGGAACACCCTCTAAAAATATCTCTGCTGCCCAAAAACCCTGCAGCTGCCCCATCCCTGAAAGTGTTTCAGCACAAGACACCAGCAAGGGTGTCTTGTGCTGAAAAGGGCTCTTAAAGTGTTTCAGGGGGTCACAATTGCAATGGAGATCTCTTCAGGAAAGGGGAAGATTCTCCTGTTTTATAAACCCAGCTGGAGCTGCCAGTTCTGATGTCACAGCTGGGAGGGAGCTCCTGAAAAACCAGAACCCCATGGATTGATTTCCTCACCACCAGCAAACTGGAGAAAAGAGTAATGAGGTGAAGGGAAACCAGGAAGCTGTGCCCAGCCAGCTGGAAACCCTCCAGCCCTGAAAATGAACCATAAAAAGCTGATTTGTGGGTCTGAGGTTGTGGTGTTCAACGTGTCCTTCTCAGCACCTCACCAAGGGAACCCCAGGATGGACTGGGAGGGATCTTAAAGCCCCTCCAGTGCCACCCCAGCCATGGGGACACCTCCCACTGTCCCAGGCTGCTCCAAGCCCTGTCCAGCCTGGCCTTGGGCATTCCCAGGGATCCAGGGGCAGCCACAGCTGCTCTGGGAATTCTCATCCCTCCCCACCCTCACAGGGAACAATTCCTTCCTAATATCCCACCCCAAATCTCCTCCTTTTCCAGTCTGAAGCCATTCCCTGTGTCCTGTCCTTCCATTCCTCCTCCAAAACCTCTCTCCAATTTTTTGGAAAGGGCAATGAGCTCCCCCCCAAGTGTTTTCCCTTCTCCAGGCTGGACAATCCCGACGCTCCCGGCCTTACACGATGCCAGAGGCGCAGAACCCGGCGTGTGCAGTGCCAGCTCCCAGCTCAGGGAGGTTCCCTGCCCTGTGCTGGCCCTGCTGTCACCCTCTGCTGTCCCCTTCCTGCCTGGCCTCTGCACAGCCAGAGTTGTTTGCTGTCACTAGAGGACACGAAAAAACCAACAATCAGGGCAAAAAGCAGTCAGGGCAAAAAAAAATAAAAAAGAAGTTTATTTTCGACCTCGATTTCTGTAGATCCTGGACAATGACCAGGGTTTGGAGAATGCAGTTGTCACCTCTCTGACCCCACTGGTCAAACTAGAAGTCCATCAATTGTCCCTCCTCAGAGAGGAACGCAAAAACAATCGCTTTGTTTGTGTTACAGTCCGTGAGAAAACTCCGCTACAAAAACGCAAACAATCAGAAGGCTGAAAAGAGCAGGTAACAGTTTGCCAAATGCACGAGTCGGGGGTAAACAAATTCCTTATGTAACTTTTCAGCTGCCAGGGAATGTGATGATTCTTGACTCCGGCTGTCTGACTGCAGCCGCGGATTCGAGGCAGGGAAGGTGCCTACAGGAACGAGCGGCTTTCCTTCATTCCAGGACACGGCTGACATTGCAAATAAACCCCCAGGGCTGAGAGCTGTGGCTGGGGTAAATAACTGTGACTCTCTGAGCTGGGCTGGAACGCTGTAATGTTCATTTAGCGTTACAAGTTGAAATGTAACAGCAAACCGTTTAATGATTGCTGTGTGTAATGCTCTGAGCAGTGGGGCCGGGACAGACACAAGGCACCAGCAGCATCCCAAACGTCCTTTAGGACCTGTCTGAGAAACCTGGCAGGTTCCTTAGTGACAGAGAGTGGTGCTGAGCAGCATTTCTGCTGTTCCTTCTCCCTGCAGCACCCTGGGCCTGAATTTCCAGCTCCAGCGGGTGTGGAATTCTGTCGAGAGCCTTGTCCAAGTTCTCAGGTGCCTGGGAGAGGTGGATGTCCGGGAATTAAGAACTTCAAATCGTTTTTCCTGCCTGATTGAGCTGCACTCACCATCCATTCCCAGTGCTCCAGTGTTTGGTGGTC
The DNA here is from genome assembly GCA_022316685.1 of Progne subis subis. Classification (NCBI taxonomy): domain Eukaryota; kingdom Metazoa; phylum Chordata; class Aves; order Passeriformes; family Hirundinidae; genus Progne; species Progne subis. The sequence goes on along the minus strand of JAKJHU010000350.1, from coordinate 126,952 downwards.
ATTAGCCACTGTTCTTCATTTACTTGGCAATCAAAGGATGATTTGAGATCCTGAAGCACCGGCGGAGCAAGGAGATGCTGCCTCGATGCAAAATGATTTTATTTTTAAAAGCTCCTTTTTTGTTTAAATATGCCTCATCTCGGGGATAGTTTAAAGTGCATAATAGTCCATAGAACAGTTGTGCAGACTTGATGCATTATGATATTTTTATGTAGTGTTGGAAAAATTACAAAGGGAAGGGATTACTTGCTTTAAAACACATTCCGCTAAAAAGCCACACAGCTCCATCCAACACTAGTGATTGTTATGGATAATAGAAAATTGTGTGTGAGCAGTTCGAGGTGACCAGCTGATGTTTTGATGTTCCCTTATCCCAAAGCACTTACCAAGGCTGTTAGGGAGGGGTTTGGAATTAATGCTGGACGTTATTGGAAATGCAGTGATTGTGTCAGATGGACAGGTCGGGGACAGCTCTGGGGAGGAGGCTTTGGGAGAAGGGGAACCTGGGGAGGAGGGTTTGGGGATGTTGGGGGATGAGGGGCTGGCCATGCCCTAAACCCCCTGTCCTGATCCCACAGCTTTGGGGTGACCTCAGTGTGGCCTTCCAGAGCCTGAAGGAGCCAGCAGGAAACGTGGAGAGAGACTTTGGGCAAGGGCTGGAGGGACAGGACACAGGGAATGGCTCCAAACTGCCAGAGGGCAGGGCTGGATGGGATGTTGGGCAGGAATTGTTCCCTGTGAGGGTGTGAGGCCCTGGCACAGGGTGCCCAGAGCAGCTGTGGCTGCCCCTGGATCCCTGGCAGTGCCCAAGGCCAGGTTGGACACTGGGGCTTGGAGCAGCCTGGGATAGTGGGAGGTGTCCCTGTCCACGGCAGGGGTGGCACTGGATGAGTTTTTAAAGTTCTTCCCAAATAAACCATTCTGGGATTCCATGATTACAGTAGCTGTTCAAGCTACAGGTGAGAATCAAGGGAACTGTGCTGCTCTCTCCATGTGGACAGTCTCAGAAAGGACTGAGTGCAAGCTCAAAAATCCTGGAGCTCCTGGAACAGCTCTGTGCTGCAGGAATGGTCACTTTGGACCCCTGGCCTTCAGGGCAGACCCTGAATTCCCCCTCCTGTGCAGCCTGTGCTGGTGCAGAGCTCCAGTGCAGCACTGCATGTCCCACAGCCCGGCTGATCTCTCGGGGATCTGCTCTGCACCATCCTGAGCCACAGCCCTGGCTGGGGAGGTTTCCTGCTCCTGCTGTGGGTGTCAGGGACAGCTCTCGTGTGCTGGCTGCTGACAGCCCTGCACCTGCCCCGTTCCAGGAACCCCTGGATCCTGAGCAGCTCTTGGAACACCCACTCGGCGTTCCAGGGGACAAATGTCAGTGTGTGACAGCGAGCACTTGTCCCTACAGAGGTGATTTGCAGAGAGCGGCGCTGGGGATCAGCTCTGGGCACTGCCTGCCAGCGGCCCTGAGCAGCTGGGATTTGTTCTGGAGGGAAAATCCTCCAGGTGCTCTGGTGACAGCCCTGTCACACACCCCGGGGTCCTGTGCCACTGCAAACGGGAGCATCAGGGCACCAGGGGTGATGGGACCGCTGAGGGAAAATGCTACATCCATAAATCCCCTGGGCATCTGCTGAAGGGCCTGGGCCAGGTGCTGCCAGGGATGCCTCAGGATTTTAGCTTTTATATTCTTCATCTATTTGTAACCCTGCAGCTGTTTAGTGCATAGCTCCAAACTCCACACACAGTGGGAGCTGCTGCTTCCCCATTTTGGTCACACACAGCAATTCCTCTCCAGGCTGGGGATCAAGGACACCTCACTGCCTCAGGCCTGAGAGATGGGAACAAAAGTGAGTTGGGGGCAGCAAACTTGGGGTGAATGACTGCATTAGCTGAGGCTGTAATTGGAAGATTTACCCCCAACATGTAAATGGACCAAACTCATGAAAGTGTGAAAACCTGTGACCATTGTCCATTTTGGGTGCAGCCTCTGTGGGGCTTTATCAGCCCTAAATGTACCTGAAGTCCCTTCAATAAATAGAACTGCTTCTTATTCCCTAAATTTTGTCTGGCCTCTGTTTTTAGGCAGCCCCAAAAAGGCATCACCATCAGCTCCTCCACTCCTTCCCTTGGATTCTCCTGGCTTGGCACGGAGCCTGGCCCTGGCCAGGGAGCTCTGCCTTTGCTCAGATGAGTTGATTTCCTTGGACAGCCCAGAGCTGGTGGAACAGCAGAGCTGCTGCCTCCTGCCACATCTCCAGCCCGTGGGAAGGCAGGGCCGTGGCTCCCGTGGTCCCAGCAGAAGGAGAATCCACGGGGAAGATGGAGCCCAGTCCAACGCAGGAGCCGATTTTCAGCTCCATGGAGTCACCTGTTTGCTTCCCTCTTCGTTTATCTCTCCGTGTCTTGCATTAGTCAGGCTCCCTAAAATGATGACATTCGTCTTTGCACCGAGGTCTGAGCCCTGTGCACGAGGAGGATTTTACAGCTCCTGGAAATCTGAGTTTGCCCTGACCTCAGCCGAGGGCTCAGCACAGGTTGGGATTTTCTGGCAAGGCTTTGGGAGTTTTGCCATGCCTGGCTGTGATGCTCCGGCCTTACCAAGCCCAGACTCTTTGGGAAGAGGGAATTGCTGGATCTCAGAAGGCCTCAAGCTCCTGCTGAGCTCTTTTTCGCTGCGTGGGTGTGACAGAGACAAACTGTGCTAACCCTAAACGAGTTGTCCTTCGTCACTGGGTCAGCCTGGCTGCTCACCTGAGGCTTTCCTGGCTTCCCAGCACGGAGGAGGAGCAGGAGGGTTCCTCAGCAGCAGGGATTATCCCATTATCCCACTGGAGAGGCAGGGCAGGGAAAAGGGAACACGGAAAGGACGAGTGGAGCTGGATGACAAAGCTGAGATTGTCTCTCCTCTCCTTTCATTGGAATTCCCCTGGGGCTCAGCATGGACAAATGTCATGGGACAGACTCAGCAGCCTGGGAGGTGTCTGCCCTGTGATATTTGTGCAGCCAAAAAAGGGATTTTCGCCATCCAGAGCCACTTGTTACTCCCTGGGAGGACAGCAAATGTGTCTGAACTTGCCCTTTAAAGGGAAAGGTTTTTAATTTTGGAGGGTTTTTGGAATCCTGGCCTGTGTTTTCTGGCTCCCACATCTGCACTGGGCCACCATATATTACAATTGATCCCTTTGGGGCTCTCTTTTGGGAGAACTGAGCAAGTGAAGCTCTCCCTTTTAATTCATATTACTTACTGGGCAGGTTTTTCGCAGGCAAGCTGCTTGAAAATAGTAAATCCGAAAAGAAAAATCCATTTTTAAATCATTAAAAGCATTAAAAGTGACCTTTACCTGCTGCAAACATAATCCGTTAATAATGTGTCTTGTCCTGGACAGATAATGGGGATCTTCCACCCAGGGATTAAAGGCTTGTGCAAACTCAGCTGCCCATTTCCTGAGGAAATGTGAGTTTTTGGAAATCACAGCCGGGACCCCAGGGGTGCTGCCACCTGGATTAGGGCTTCCACCTTGTGCCTCTCCCAGATTTCCAAGAATGAACGAGTTTCTGTTCGAAGAACTCTGAAAATTTGGGTTCTCTGAGCAAGGGGTGGTGCCACAGAAGTTTTTTGGTTGCATTTGCTTCAGAATAATCTCTGGAGCTCTGGAACAGGGATTAGGCTCCGTGGGACAGGTTTAGGGTGGCTTAAATTCAGGGTGCTGGTTGAATTTACCTTGCTCTCCTCTGCTGTAAGGGAAGAAAATCCAACAAGAAATGCGAATATATTAATAAAATATGAATATTTTTAACTGTAAATCAGCATGTAAGGGCTGGACAATCCTTGTGTCTGGTGGGATCCTCTCTGGACAATCTCAGCTGTTAAATTCTCACAAGACATGAGTGAGTTCCTTGTAGCTCTTGTCCACAGAAGGAACTAGAAGCTGGTCTGGAATTCTCCCTGGTGCCAGCCAGAGCTGTTTTCCTGCTGGGAATATCACCCACATTCCCAGGGGACACCGGGGTGGCTGTGCCCTGAGGATTTTTGTTGGATTATTCCTTTTCCTGACCCAGTGATGGGGCTCTTGAGAAGAGTTTTAAAAAACTTTTATTCCATTTTCAGTCTCATGAGAAGGATGAGACAGTACAGGTGTTACAATTCACAATCAGAAACCAAACAATTTCCTAATTCCAACACATTATAAGCGTTTCTTGGCCTGTCAGCTTTTGCTACGCAACGCTGCTAAGGCCTTAAAGCAAATCATCTAAAAATAACCTTTGTGGGTCCTACTACAATGCATCTTTCATAGCTCTGTTTCTCCAAAATATCTAATCTATTTGCAAGGCCATCATTCAAAACTTGTTTCTAGTTCAATTTCTCTCTCAACAACGTCTGTCCAATTTCAGTGTCAGCATATTTTATCTCAAGGTTTGCACACAGGTGCACCAGACTCTGTGAGCCCTCTGTCAGGCTTTGAGAATTCCCTACAAATCCATTTCCCACAGATTTCCGCCGGGATTTCGGATTTAAAATCCGCATTTTGGCCTCGGCTGGGCTTCTATGGAGAAGGCTGGGGCAGCACAGCCAGCGTGGAGCTGCTGGCTCGGCGTGCCTGGGGACGGCCAGGGAGGTGCTGGCGTTGTCACCCTCATCCATCTCCCCGTGCCTGAGTCACTGCTGCAAAGGGAAGTTAAATGTTGGGAATGTTCCGAGCGGCGCCGACAAAACCTCGCGCAACTCTCGCCGCAGCTGAGGAGGCTTCGCGGGGCCCGGGAGGCGTCAGCTTGATTTATCACTCGGCTCCCGCGGAGAATGAACAATCCTGGTGGCAGAACGGAGCCTTCTCCGCCGAGGAGCCGTCAGGTGTTCCGAGGAGATGGCCCTGGGAGGGCAGGGGAGCCGGATCAGAGCTGCCTCGCACCGAGAGGTCGTTCCTGCAGCAAACTCGGGGGGAAACAGCTCTGCCTGCCTTCCCTCTGCTGGGAATGAAAGGAAAACGAGATGGAAATGGACCAAAGAGCAGCTGCTCTGAGCAGAAGCCTCGTTTGCGGGGCTCACACGGCAGGTGAGGGGTCTGAGCCTTGGGAGTGACCCCTCAGGGGACGGTTCTCTGCCCGGACAGACCGTTCACGGGGTCTTCCATGGGGTCTGCGCCTTGTGGTGGAGTGCCCGTCCCTGGAGGTGCCCAAGGAAGTTCTGGACGTGGCACTCAGTGCTCTGGGGTGGGGATGATGTGGGGATGGGTCACAGCTTGGACTCGGTGATCTTGGGGAGCTTTTCCAACCGAAACTCTGTGATTCTGTGACTTTGCTTGGGACAAGCGGGAGTGTGAGCCCGCAGGACATCAGCCCACCATGCTCTGCCCCGTGAGAAACACATTTTGGGTCCCTCAGGAGCCCTCAGCCTTCCTGGAGGCAGGAGAGACCAGGAGGAGCGTGGTGGGTTTGGTTCTCCAATTTTTCCATAATAATGTGGCGGGTTGAGTGCCCACTGGAATCGTTCACTCTTTTTCTGCTGTGAGGAAGGATGAGCAGAGGAGCAAAGCAGGAGTGGTGAAAGGGGTGCAGCCACACCTCAGCAGAGCTGGGAGCGGAGCAGGAAGGGAAATCCAAGAGTTTGGGGGTAATAGAGTGATGAAAGGGGTGCAGCCACACCTCAGCAGAGCTGGGAGCGGAGCAGGAAGGGAAATCCAAGAGTTTGGGGGTAACAGAGTGATGAAAGGGCTGCAGCCACACCTCAGCAGAGCTGGGAGCAGAGCAGGAAGGGAAATCCAAGAGTTTGGGGGTAACAGAGTGATGAAAGGGCTGCAGCCACACCTCAGCAGAGCTGGGAGCGGAGCAGGAAGGGAAATCCAAGAGTTTGGGGGTAATAGAGTGATGAAAGGGGTGCAGCCACACCTCAGCAGAGCTGGGAGTGGAGCAGGAAGGGAAATCCAAGAGTTTGGGGGAGGTCTCCTGGATTTTCTGTTGCACTCAGCAGGGCCTGAGGCTGTGGTGGGAGAGGGAAGAGCATTTATTCAGCTGCTTTTCCTGCTTCCCAAACATCCAACAGGATCCCTGAGACCCCCACGGTGCCGTCGTTGTCAGTAGGGATTTCCCAGGCAGCCTAAGTGCTTAAATCTCATTAAAATCCAGCAGGAACTGGGCCTTGCCAATTTAATTTGTGCCTTTGAAAGAACCAAACCTCACATTCCTTGTCTTTAAGGGGTTTTTCCTCTGGATGGAGCAGGCTGCAGTAGCTTGGACTCGGTGTACTCCTCACCTCTGCATTTCAAAGCTGCTCACAAGGTGCATCCGAGCTGCTCGGGGATGCTCCAGCCCATTATTTAGGAAGTGTGGAGCAGGGGATGAGTCAGTGAAGTGATTTTCCCAGGAATGGATGGGGCAATAAACATCTCCCTGCTCATAACCCAGCAGCTCTGAAGAGCTACTGCCGGGCTGCTCTGCTGCCGCGCTCAGATTGCAATTAGGTTGTGTGTTAAATTTAAAAGAAAGAAACACAAAAGAGCAGAGTTGAGCTGTGCTGTAACTCACTGAAGGTGAAGTTCACCCCTGTTCTGCAGTGCTGGGTTCTGTAAAACTTCCTGCCTGTTGATTTTCGTGGTGTTTGCAGCACGGACACGTTCCTTTTGTCCATGGAGAATCGTGGAGTCACAGCACGGCTTGGCTTGGAAGGGACCTTAAAAATCACATTTCACATCCTTGCCGTGGGCAGGGACACCTTCCACTGTCCCAGGCTGCTCCAAGCCCTGTCCAAGCTGGCCTTGGACACTTCCAGGGATGAGGCAGCTACACCCTGGGCAGAACCCGACCTCCAGGAGCACCAGGTTTTGATTTCAGAGGCTGCATTCCAGCCAGACCTCTTGTGTTGGAAGGCTGCAGAGGTTTGGGTTATGAATTTATCTCCTGGAAGAGGGGCAGCAGCTGCTGTGCAGAGGGGGTTGTGCTTCACACTTACCCTCGGTATCCAAACACCCCAAACCGCACTCCAGAGGAAGCTGAGGAGTTCCTTGAACCCCAAGGGCTTGAGCTGAATTTAAATCCAGCTCTTAGACAACATGACTGGAGCAGTCCCTACATTTAAAGTTTGTCCCAGCCAGCAGCACCCTTTAAAATGCAGGTCAGCCTTCCTCCAAGTGTGACCTCTCCTCTCAGCTCCTGGATTTTGAACGCTGCCGCTGGAGTTGCATTGCCAAGACTTTCTTCAAAGGCCTGAGGATGGGAAGTTGAATTTTTGTTCTGCTCTTTTGAAGGCTGAGTTTCTCATGAAATAACATTACGGCAGGAACTGGGAGCAGAAAAATTAACATGATCAAAGGTGGCAGAGTCTGTTAGATTGGGCAAATGCCTTATTTGATTTGTATCTGCAGCAGTGGTCACACTGCTGTGTCCTCAGAGCCTCGCACATCTGAGAGCTCTGCTTCCCCCGGCTTTGTGAGTAATGTACACTCACAGCTTATTGTGAAAGGGAAAAAAAAAAAACACAAAAAAAAACCCGACCAAATCCCTTTGCAGGCATTAAACCTTTTTTTTTTTTTTTTTAAATAAATGAGTGCTGTCCCAGGTGGGCAGAACGAGGATGAGCCACACTGAAGTCTGACTCAAACAGGTGAAGCACCCCTGGAAATGCTGCCCTTTTCCACAGCCACCAGTGGCCTGCCCTTGCTTGGGCATATCAGTCCCCTCATCCATCCTGCCATGCTCCCAGACACATTCCTGCCCTGGAATCAAAAGGGGAATTTTAATTAATACCTGACCGTTTGGAATTCACGACTCTGAGATGATTACAGGGAGTCTGTGGGACTCATGAGCTGCCCCAGGGCCAGGCCTGAGCAGCTCTCAGGGCTTTTTTTGGACCACCAACGAGGTCATCACCAGTGGCCCCAGTGCAGCCCAGTTTGGCGCAGTGCTTACAAATATGATTAGTGCAGGAAGCCTTTTCCCTCTGTCCAGGAGGTGGCTGTTCATTAAATGAGGGGAAGGAAAGGCCGTGAGGAAGCTTTTGGCACGTGGCAATAGCCAGTTCCACCTCCAGCCCAGGTTCCAGCCTGGTGATGGATGGGGAGCTTCATAAATCTTAAATGCTTGCAGAGAATAGCAAGGTTTTGCTCTTTCTGCTGGAAAATGTTCCTTCTCAGCTTGGCAGAAGCTGGTTTTGTTGGGGAGCGTTTGTTGGTGTTTCTCTGTCTCCCTCCATCTCTCACCTTGGCTGGCTGGGAGGGGATTTCGCCTGAGAACTTCTCCCAGCCCTGGCTGATTCCTTGGGCACGCCTGGGAGAGCAGCAGCAGGAGGAAAAGGTCACAGGAAAGACGGGGAAGATGTGAGAAAAGAGAGGAGTAAGTGGAGGAGACAGGAGGAAGTTTTGGTGTCTTGCACAAGGAATAATGTGAGTCAGCTGAGGCAGAGGAGGGAGCCCGAAACAGGAGGAGAACGTGGTGTGAGAGTGAAGAGGAAAGGGAGATGTGGAGCAAGAAACAGAGTAAGGAGGTAAAAGGGAGTTTGGAAGAAAGATGGGAGCAAATGGAGGCTTTCCATGGTCAGTTCTGCACTGTTCTCTCAGCTGGGAATGAGGGATCTCCTTCCTTGGGATCTCATCTCTCAGCTGGGAATGAGGGATCTCCTTCCTTGGGATCTCCTCTCTCAGCTGGGAATGAGGGATCTCCCTCCTTGGGATCTCATCCCTCTCTTCCATCCACCTCCAGGCTGGCACTGCCCCTGCTGCCTGGGAATGGGGTCTGGCCTTGGGTCTGGAGATCTGGAGAGGATCTGGGTGCACCAGCCAGGCTGATGCTCCAACTGGAACTCCCTTGGAGCTCCCCTCGTTCCTTCTGTCAGGAGCCTCCCTGGGCCATCCCATCCCTTCCCAGGGCCCCGGGATCACGGATTGTTGTGGGGCTGGAGGCCACTGTGGGTGCAGGAGATCCGTGCTCTCCTTTTCCAGAGCCTCCATGGTCCCTGTCCATCCCCAGGGCGCCAAAGTGGTTCTGGCAGGGCCACGGTGGGGCTTTGGCACAGCAAGCCCAGCTGTGGTTGGATTTGATCTTGGAGGCGTTTTCCAATCTTAAAGACTTGAGAATTCGGTTCTCGGCCTCTGAGAAAAACTGAAGCTCTGGGAGGCGAAATGAAGCAGCCAAACCAGGGAATGTTAAAGAGGAACATTAAATAGAGTAACAGCCCCATCCTCCTCTGGAAGAGCAGGCTGGAAAGGGCTGAGGGAACGAGCTGATGGGAATTTGAGAAAGATTGTGATCAGTTCTGTGCTCCATCAACCTGCCCGGACTCTCCAGTGTGAGCCAGAGGTGTAGCACCGCTGAATTTTGTGGGATTCACTCTCTTTTTCCCGTTGGAAAGCAGCAATGATCCCTTTTCCAACGAGCAGGGCCGGTTCTCCTCCTCCTTGGCCGTGGCAATTCCTTGGCAGCACCACCTGGGCCGAGCCACTCTTCGCTGGGGAAGGAGTTAAGATGAACTCAAAAGCATTAAGGCCTCTTTAATTCAGAAGAGGAAGGTTTGTGTCATGGTCTCACACAGTTTAACTAATCTACTTTAAAATTAATTTGGTTTAATTTTCCTTAGGGCCCCCATGTGGATATACCCTTAAATACCTAGAATAAATAACAGGTAACTCGGTTGTAAATCACCACAAGTAATTGTGTGCCCAGCTCCCTGTTGTAAATCAGCAATAACTCCAGAGGGGCTGATTCTCTCCGTGTATACCTGCAATAAACGAGGACTTACCTGCCGTAAGTCAATAGAGGTAATTTTCTCCCTACTTTCCTGGGATAAAACAAGAGTAAGGAGCTCGGTCGACAGAAATTCAAAGCAAGGAGGTGAATATTTTTGCTTCTGAGGATAATTAGTGACAGAACAACTGACCAGGAGCTGTAATGGACTCGCTGGGACTGCAGGCTTCTTTTCTCAAGCTCGGCTTGAGCTCCCTGAGCCTGTCCTTGTTCGAGCAGGGGTGAGCAGGGAGGAAGGTCCCTGGCCTGTGGTAGGCAGAGCTTCATCCTAAATGAGCATCATTTACTCCTTGCACACAAGTGAAAAACAAACCTCCGGCCTTGTTAACCCTGGGAGAGCCTGGGAAGTGCAGGAGCACTCTGGAAAGTTCCAGGTGGCTGAGGAGGAGGCACTAAACGGGCCAGGGAAGGCTGAGGCAGGGTGATCCCACCTCTCTTGGATCGCTGCAGCCGGGGCCGGGCTCAGAGGGAGAGCTGAGCGTGGCAAATGAAGGAATTCATTCCTGCCCCCCACCTCTGCAAGGAAGTCACGGCAGCAGGGGTGGAATCATGGAATGGTTTGGGTGGGAAGGGACACTGAAGATTTGTCCCACCCCTGCCATGGCAGGGACATCTTCCACTGTCCCAGGCTGCTCCAAGCCCCGTCCAACCCAGCCTTGGACACTTCCAGCTTCTCTGGGAAATCCATTCCAGCCCCTCCTCACCCTCAAAGGGAGGAATTCCTTCCCAATATCCCATCTAAGCCTGCCCTCCTTCAGTTTAAGGGCATTCCCCCTCATCCTGTCACTCCAGGCCCTTGTAAAAGGGCAAAACTTCCCAAATTTCCAGGTCCTGCATCAAACCAGCACAGCTCAGTGACATTTCCAATGCTCATCCCGGGAAAATAAGTGGGAATTTGGACGAGCTGGAGCTGTTGGGGCCACCAGTGCTCGGCGATCAACCTGAGAGACCCCTGCACCGCACAGCCACCGAGTTTTGTCACACCCTTGCACCTGGGCCAGCTCCAAGGTGAAGCTGCAGTGGTGGCACCTAAAAAGCCAAATTTGCACACAAAATTTGCCGGGAACGGTGCGAGGTTCTGTCGGGGTACAGCTGCTGGCTGACACCATGAACTCCTTCCTTGCTTCCCCCGTTTGTCCATCTCTGTAAGCCCAAGCAGGATTTGTGATTTAGGACTCTGAAAAAGAACTCCTTGCAGCAATGCTGGTAGATCGTATGTTAGATTTTTTTTTTCCCCACTCCATATTCTGACAAAACAGCCCCTGGCAAATTTTCCACTCAAGTCTAAAAATTGTGTGCTGCTTCCCGGAGCCGAGCCCTTCTCCTGCTGCACGGCGGAACGATGACAGACGAACATAATTAGCAAAGTGAGTAGAAACCCCATCTGATGTTGTGGCATTTCGCACCCTATTTACAGAGGAATTAACACCTTCATGGAGACGTGGGACATGCCTTTCGCTCTGCTCAGGGGGATTTGTTTTAAGGAAAAAATCTGATTTATTCACGCGCCAATCTGCCTCCCTGAGGGGTCTGTGGGGCTCTGTCGGCCTCTCCCCTTGGGTCTGACTGCTCCTACACGGAAGTAATCCCCAGCTCGAAAATTTTTATTATTTCCTTACTAATTTGCTTCAGCCTTTTATTCGTTGCCCGAATTCCTGGCGGTGACTCAGAGCTGAACTCCCCAGGGATTTTTATTTGTGTGGATAAAGCTGGTCCTGCTCTCATCAGCAAGGCTCCATCGCCAGGTGCTCTCCAGCCTGGATCCTTCAGGAGAGGGGTCTGGATCCTTTTCCATCACAGCACAGCAATGGGAAGACCCAAAGTTGAGCAGAGGAGTGAAAAAGGGCTGCTGGCTTTGCTGTCAGCTCCTATTGATCAGAGCTCGGCCTTAAAACCACTAAAGTGGAAGAAGAACGTAGAGCGGGGGATAACATGAGCTGGTTTCACGAGGCTGAGTCGAGTGGGGCTTTTGCTGGGGATCTTTCACTTCCGTGGTGTGTGGGGGACGTGAACAGATCACCCACAGATTTATGTCTCGTCTGGAAAGAGTATTTGGAGGGGGGTCGGAAAAATCTGGAAACATCTTTGCGCGTTTCGTGTTTGCATTGGCATAGCAGATCTGCTCTCCAAAGGAATCCACTCTGGAAGAGGAGCTGAATGAATGTATGCATGAGCAGAGGCCGTGTGCCTGCATGAAAATGGGAAAACTCCATCTTTTATGCAAAGTGGGAGGAGAGGGATTGTGCTTTCCGTGGCTCACGTGCAGGAGCGCTAAGGAAAGCTCACCCAAGCCCAGTCCCAAAGGTCTGGGGAGAAAGCCCAGCGCCTGAGGGCAGGTTCAGGAGGAATCTCTTTTGAGGCATCATTACTGGCTCAGAAGAGACACTTTCAGTTCTTCAGCTGGATTTTTTTTTTGTGATTTCCCTTGCTATAAGCCCAGGCTATCCTTCTCCCATTTATATTTGCCCAAACCTCAGTTTTTCCGTATCTTTCTCGGACTCCAGTTCCCAGGACTTTCTGTGACTCCTGTTTTGCAGCAGACACTGCAGAGGTGAGAGTTAAAAACCACGACTAAAGCTTCCATGGAAGAAGAGGATGGAGAACGAAGGAAATGGGACTCAGCAGGCTCTAATAAAATCACCTGCCAGGCTGCTCCCTTGGCTGAGAGCCCTTTTCCAGCCCGGCTCCCTCCTCTTCCCGGGCAGCAGAGGAGATTCTGTTTGACAGGGCTGATCCTCAGAGTTAAAAGTTTATTCCTCCATCAGCACATTAATGAAAAGGGAAACGTAGCTCGGGGAGGAAGGCTTATGAAACGAAAATCAGACTAAATCTATCAATTCCCCGTGCTGAATAAATGAATCCATTAAGGTGGGGTGAGATGCCTGGCAGATAAGGGGTGTTCCACATCAGATGGGGAAGGAAAACCCAGCCAGGCCTGTGCAAACCCGGCGCTGAGCGCTGGGATTGTCTCCTGTGTGCCGTCGGCTTTTCCACCTGAGCCACGATTTTCGAGCTGCTGCCTGCCAGGAGGATGTTCCCTGCCTGGGGTCGGGTTAGGGAAAGTTAAGGGGAAGAAATGCCAACAGATGGCGCTTGGGAATGCGGGGAGCAAGCAGGGAATAGGTTCGGTGGGAGTGATGGAGGCTCGTCCTCGTGCGCCGCAAAAACGTTCCTGGGTGAGCTCCTGGGTCTGCTGCTCCCGGGAAGCGCAGGGATGGGTGGATGCTCCTCCTGCCAGCCCTGGCCATCCTGCCCAGCTCTGTCTCTCCTCTTGTCCCCCAGTTGCTCTCGTTTGGGTTTTCAAACCAGACAAAGCCTTTGGAGATGAGATAAGCGGGGCTGGCAAAGCTGGGTCGCCGAGGAGCTGGCTCGGGTACATGGTGGGTAAATCACGGCTCTACCTGCAGTGACAGCGGTAATTTATCTCGGGCTGGAAAAAGCTGCTGCTTCCCATCCTGGGCTCTGAGGGTCATTCATCACTTTTTGTTATTTTTATAACAGAAGGGAGAGCGCCTGGTTCCCTTCCCTGATCGCCTCTAGCCACTCCCAGGGGACAAATTAGCTGCTCTGAGAATGGATGAGCTCAGGGGCTGTTTTCATTTCTGTTTTTAATAGTGTAACCAAAGCCCGGGGACCTGCAGTGCTCCCCTGAGCAGGGGCAGATGGAGCAAGGCTCTGGAGCTCTGCCAGGGAGAGGATGTGGCCTTTGGGTCCTGCTGCTGAGGTGGCAGGTGGTGACATCCCAAGGCCTCGTGGTGTCTCTGAATCCAGCACGGCGTCCAGCCAGTGCTGCCAAGGTTTGTCATCTGGGGTGGGGAGGATTTGGGGGTTTCTCTGGAGACCTCGCTGCTAGAAACAAGGGCTGTCTCTGCTCCTGAAGCCTCCTCATCTCTGGTCTCTGATCCTGTGCCAGGCTTGGCCATTCTGGAACACTCAGCTCTGTTTCCTCGGGATGCTGAGCTCTGCACAGCCACAGGGTTCTACATGCAGGCACAAACAGGTACAGGTTTTATCTCCGCTGGTTTGCTTGGATATATAAATGTACATTCAATAAATTCTTTTTGAGAGAGATCTGCTGAACATTCATGTGCCCAGAGCAGCCGTGGCTGCCCCTGGATCCCTGGAAGTGCCCAAGGCCAGGCTGGAAGGGGCTTGGAGCACCCTGGGCTAGAGGAAAGTGTCCCATGGAAGGATCTTTAAGATCCCTTCCCACCCAAACCATTCCCTGGTGATTCTGTGATCTATTTCCAGCACATCCCGGATCTGCCATCCTGCTGTGTGCTGAGGCTTTAGGGTTTTTTTGTTTTTCCCTTCGTGTCTGACTCCTTTGGGTGCTGAGGAGCTGTACCCAGGCAGCAGGAGAGGGAAGATTGGACACGGAGTCCTTGGGGAGGATACAGGTGCTGCACGATCCCTTTCTGGCTGAGGGGACACTGCTTCAATGACTCTGCCAATCACTGTTCCTCAGCCTGTCTGTCACTCCTTGTGCAGCTGGAGAATTCACTTCACAGAGAGGCCAAAAGTGGCAGATTTTTCTGTCTGGAAGGGGCCATTCTGCATCATTCTGGGCCCCAGGGAACAGAGCCTGTGAGGTGGCATCCACAGCCCCATTTCCATGGAAATTTCCCAGCAGCAGGGGAGGCCCTGGATGTATTCACTTACAGGGACATTGCAGATGGGCAGATTTGACTTGTAGTGCTGGAAATTGCTTTTGTGTCTTACATGTCACTGTGCTGATCCTGCTCAGAGGAAGGGCAATGAGGAGAAAGGGATGGGGATGTCTCCTGCTCCCTCCTCTCCTCTGCCTTCCTCCATTTCAGGGGAAGATTCTGGAGCTGCAGATTGTGATGGAGATCACAGAATTTTGGGGTGGTTTTGGTTGGAAGGGGCCTTAAAGCTCATCCAGTTCTACCCCTGCTGATGCCTCAGGGTTTTAGCTTTTATATTCTTCATCTGTTTGTAACCCTGCAGCTGTTTAGTGTGTAACTCCAAACTCCACACACAGTGGGAGCTGCTGCTTCCCCATTTTGGTCACACACAGCAATTCCTCTCCAGGCTGGGGATCAAGGACACCTCACTGCCTCAGGCCTGAGAGACGGGAACAGAAGTGAGTTGGGGGCAGCAAACTTGGGGTGAATGACTTCATTACTTATAACTGTAATAGGAGGATTTACCCCAAATGTGCAAATGGACCAAACTCATAAAAGTGTGAAAACCTGTGACCATTGTCCATTTTTGGGTGCGGCCCCTGGGGGTTTTTGTCTGCCCTGGGTGTACCTGAAGGCTCCTCAATAAATAGAACTGCTTTTTATCCCCTTAATTTTGTCTGGCCTCTGTTTTGAGGCAGCCCCAAAGACATCAGTGCCATGGCAGGGATGCAGCTGCAGCAGACGTTGTTGGAGTGGGAGTTGTTGCTCTCTCATGCTCCTGGCCCCTGCATGACAGACTGCAGAGGCTGTCCTGGGGATAATCTGTGCTGGACCTGCCTTGCAGAGTACATTTGGATTCTCATTTTGGGTTTTGTTGGATTTTTTTGTTTTTTTTTTTTTCCCTTTTCTTCCCTCCTCCTGTTGATTGCACAATGCAGAACCTTGGCTGCGACAGGGTGGTGATTATTTATTGTCATTTGCAGCAGCTCAGGGACATGCACAGACCATGTAGAGCCATTAAAGGCTTTTTTGGAGAACCCAGGAGGAGCCAGACCCTCTCAGGAAGCAAAGTGGCCCCGTTCCCTTGGCTGCAGGGAGCAGCAGGACCTCGTGCTCACCATGGCCGTGGTTCAGGGCTCCTCCACAGCCTCCCTAATCGAATCATTTGTCTCCCCAAATACTCACCGGCTTCACTGAAGATTTGTGGGTTCCCTTCGTTATTAGCATCATTAATTTTTATTTAGGCAGAATCGATGGCCTTGCCCATGGAAGCTGGTCTGGAGTTGTGTCTGGAAAATGCACTTAGGGGCTGGGGGGGATGGAGAGCCCAGGGTTGGGGGCTGTGTTCTGCCCTGGGGGTCACCTGGGCCACAGCCGGAGCCACAGGGCCACATTCCCTTGAGAAAGATGCTCGTGAAACCTGGAGGTGACAGAAGGGTTTGTGGGCGGGATTTCAGCCACCCAAACCTCGCTCCAAGAGATACAAAACTTCCTGACTGTCAGTTTACTGCTGGCTGTCCTTTTTCTGAGGGTCCGGTGAGCAGAATCCCCGTGCAGGCAGCGCGGAGCTGTCAGATTTCACAGGCAAAGAACAAAAAAATCCAAACGTCTCGGATGATTTCCGTCCCGTTCTCCCTGGAGAGAAGTCACGTTGCTGTTGCAGGTGTTGCTGGTCCAAGAGGGGACCTCTCCCTGCTGAGCCCAGCTGGGGCAGAGGCCGTGGGCAGCGGAGCTGAGGGCAGGCACCTGCATGTGCTCATCCGCATCCTTCCCTTGCCAAAAATCAACATTTCTACCTTCTCATAAAGCCGAGGGCTCCGGGAGGTGAGGACGGGGCTGTGGCTCCTGTCCTTTGCTGGGACAGCCCTGGAGGAGGATGAGGATGAGGATGAGGATGAGGATGAGGATGAGATGAGGATGAGGATGAGGATGAGGATGAGGATGAGGATGAGGATGAGGATGAGGATGAGGATGATTCAAAGCCCAGTGCCTGCAGTTGTGTGGAGCCATCTCCTTGCTGGGAACCTTGGCTGCCACTTGGTTTTGGTGTTGTTTTGGGGTTTGGGGTTTTTTTTTTTTGTTCTGTTTTTGTTTAAATTCACTCTTCCACTTAAACTCTTCGGTTTGCTGCCACTCGCTGGGCCTGCCAGCTGCTAACAACCACCAAGGGACACCAGGCAGCTTCGCAGACTGCCTGGAGTGCCTCAGGCAAAGCCTGAAACTCATAAAACATGAAAATAACCTTTTGTGTTCGCTTGCAGCCTCACACCCTTCATCCTCCCTGGGGCGGGGAGTGATAGGTGAGCCTCACATCCAGCAGGTGGAGGTGGCTCTGTGCTGCTGGGTGCTGGGATTCAGGCTGGGGCTCTGTTTTTATTGTTTTTGGGGAACGTTTCAGGCCGTGATTTGGGACAGTGACCTGCACGGAGCACGTGCTGTCTGTGCTCCCACGGTTTTAGCTCTGCTCTGAAGGAAGCAAAGCTGACCTGAACCATGACATGTGATAAAGAAATCAGGCATTGCAAGACCCTCACTCTGCCGAGTGAGTGGGGACATTTTTGTGGCAGTTTCTTGTTGAGCCGCTCAAGCCTGACCCCGAGTTTGGATGGGGCTGAGATACCTGGTCTAGGGGGAGGTGTCCCTGCCCTCGAGGTGATCTTTAAGGTCCCATTCGGATCCAGACCAGCCTGGGATTCTGTGATTCCCTGTTTTTCGCTGGGTTTCCCGGGATGAAGGAGGGCAGAGCATCTCTGTCCCTCTTCCTGCTGCACCCTCAGCCTGTGAGCAGCAGCCCCAGGTTCTGCTGTGCTCGGAGCTCCCTGAGGTTCTTGATACTGAGTCTCTGGCTCTGCGTTGTGCCGGTCAGGTTTATCCTTCCTTTAATCCTGCGTTATTCAAATGTTCTGCTCTGCCTTTCACATTAAACAAACAGGCAAACAAAACCCCTCAGGAAGCAAAGTCCCGATTTGCTGATTAGACCCAGCCCTGCTGGAATCTCATCCGAAAATCCATCAGAGTGCATCTGGTAGGCTCCCCTGGAGAACTGCAGCATTTGGAGACGCGAAGGGCTGACTCGAGGCGCATTTTGCATTCGGGTGAGGATGGCAAGGAGCCGCGGACAACAAGCCCAGGTCAGCTGTGTGAGGCCAGCTCGGCTGGGGTAGGTGTGAAGAGGTTGTGAAAGACGCTGTCAGGAGCATTAGTGCAGAGCAGCTCTCGCAGGGTGTATTTGCTGCTGTCTGTTATTAGCAGTTAAAACACTGCTGCGCTGCCGACACTTCGTGGTGCTCAGCCAGGAGTGAAAAGAAGTGATGTGACTTACAGGGTTTAAAAAAAAAAAAAAAAAAAAAAAAAAAAAAAAAAAAAAAAAAAAAAAAAAAAAAAAAAAAATTCAGGATAAAAAGGGATTTCTTCCTTCCACACATAATCTGGAGAATGTGAGAGAGGTGTCACCAGGCAGAGAAATGTTCCTTTCTCCCCGGCCTTGTGTCTGCACTGGGAGGGAGGGGTACAGCAGAAAACTTGGACACAAACTCCTGAATGCCTTTGCACGCTTTGCTTTCTGCTTCTGTCAGAGCTTGCCAGAAAGCGTGTTTCACTTCCTCCTGATTTAACTCAAGAGCTCTCGGTGCCTTTTCCAAGCTCTGTGTTGCAAGGCCTCCCAAAACTGGGGAAAGGAGCCCTGTGACCTCAGTGAGATTCCTCCCTCCGGAGCTGGAGATTCAGAGAAATCCTGTGTGCCTTCTCCTCCTCTGCCCGCAGGGATTTTGAAATGAGAGGAGGCAAAGGTTACTTTGTGATCCCTTGCTCAGTGAACACACAATCTGTTTATTGCTTTCCCTTTCCAAACTCTCCCATTCCAGGCCGTTCTTTCAGGATGAATTTGCCTTTTACTCCTTCTGAGTGGGTGCACATTTTTAATTGTGTGACGTTGGTCTCCTTCATTCCCTTCAGTTTGCCCTTTCTTCAAGTGAAAGCTGTCCCAATATCAGGGGCCCAAAGAGATTAAATAACAGCCCCTGCACCCCTGGGAGATGTTCCCTTCCTGCCCAGTATAAAATGATCCCTCTCCTGCTAGGAGGTTCTGCCTGATGCTCAGCTAAATATATTCCCCTCACAGTTTTGTGCCATTTTTCCTAGTTAAACTCTCCTGGATCACCCAGAACATGAGGAATGCACGCAGCAGCTTCCCACAGCACAGCATAATTAGCTGCTTCAAAAACTACCTGCGAAGAGTGATGCCCTCATTATGCCGAGCAGAGGAGGCTTTGCTGGGGCGAGATGTCTCCAGGAAGGAGATGAATTTCTCTTCAGAGCAAGAACAAGAGGCAGCCCCGGCCCTCCTGCCATCGTCTTCATCACTGCTCTCCTCAGGAGCCTGAAGGCCCCATGATGGAAGCAAACACCTTGGAGCATCCCTTGGCTCGTGGCCATTAAAGTAAAGCCTCATGGTTCATGTGCTGAGGGAAATAAGGCAGAAAATAGCCGCCAAAGCTGTTTAAAAATGCTTTATTTGCTGTTTGGCTGCACAGCAGGTGAGGGGGTGCTGCTTTAGTCAGGCCTGGTGGTGGAGGTTACTGGGAGCCCATCACCATTCCCAGCCGTCCTCGGCTGGAATCCTTCCCTGCCGCCGTGGGGAGAACAAACCCGCTCCATCAGCTGCTCTTTATTCTCTGATAAAACAAAGAAGCTGGCCCAGGGTTGAGAGCCGGCCTTGATTTGTCCCCACTTAATTCCTGGAATCCAGAGCTGGCCAAGAAGTCTCCAGTGCCTGCCTGTCTGCTCACAACAACCCTTGATGTTCCTGCTGGAGTGCTCTGCAAACTAAACCTCAATAAGGCTCCTGTGAGCCCTCTGGGCTGGGTGTTCCACCCCTGATTTAGCAGATGAGTAAACAAAAGGCACAGCAGCTCAAGTTTCCCGTGTTCAGAGCACTTGGTCAGTGTTACCTGATTAACCCTCACAGCGTTGGGCCCCTTCAGGGGCAGAACAAAGTCACAGTGAGGATGTCCTGAGCGCCACAGTTTGGGGTCACCACGCTGAATAAGGCAGCTGAGCCATGGATCAGGGAATCATGGAATGTCCAGAGCTGGAAGGGACCCCCAGGATCATCCTGTGCGAGTCCTGGCCCTGCACAGGACACCCCAATCCCACCCAGAGCATGGCTGAGCTGGGCTCTGGGAACTTGGCTCCTTCCATTGCTCCATTTCTGTCTGGCTCCTCCCTTGGAGTCTCTTCAAAGCCCAGACTTGAGGTCTGGGACCTTTTTCAGCAAGGTTTGGGGACAGGGGATGATCATGGCAGTGCTGACTCCAGAGCTGTGGCACAGGCAGGAGCCCAGGCAGACACAGACAATCAATCGATCGATCAATCAATCAATTACAGAATTAACAGCAAGCAGGGAGGGTTTCTTGTCTTGGTGAGGGGGTGGCCTGGATGTCTCTGCTCTTCTGTGAGCGTCACCTTCTCCGAGGACAGTCCCTGTGCTCTGTGCCATTGTAGGACATGGAAATGTCAGGATTTTGCAGCTCTCTCCATAATCACGGCAACTCTTGAATGTTTTAATGCTCCTCTTCTAGCTGAATGAATACTTCATATTGGCTGTTAGTCAGAGAGGGGCTTTTTTCTTCCACTTTGTGATCCGAGGCGAGCAGCTCAGCTCTTTGATCTGAACAGGACGATGCTGATCCTCAGGACGGAGATTGTGCGGCTGTTCAGGTCTCATTTGTTGTAGCTGAGGATGGAAGCAGCGTTACCAGCCCTGGCAGTGCCCTGGGGATCAGAGAACCCTGGATCAGTGTTCTGGGTGATCCAGGTTCACAGGCAGCTGCAGGGTTCTCCTGCACATCGGCTCTTGTGAGATTTGTAAATGCTGCTGCTGCTCTGGAGCCTTGGGAGGGCTGAGCTGGAACAGAGACTGGGCACAGCTGGAGAATAAAGTAGTTATTTATTGAAAGGCCTTTAGGATCCACCTTGGGCAGGACAAGAGCCTGGGCAGGGACACACCCAAGGTGGACCCAGAATGGGCACAAAATGGACATAAAATGGACAAACGGTCACGAGGTCTCACACTTTTATAAGTTTTGGTCCATTTGCACATTGGGGTTTCATTGTCCAATTCCAGCTCCAGGTTCTGCAGTCCCATCCCAGTTTTCTCCCTCCAGCCACCGCTGTTTGTGCTTTGGGGCTGAACACTTGTCCCAGTTGTCCTTGGTGTGCACAGGAACAGGATTTGTTTTGTGTGGCTGCTGTGTGCAGAGAGCTGAGTGACCCTGAGTGTGAGCTCAGAGCTGCACCTGGGCAGCACAGAACATGAAATATATGAAAGATAAAACCTGAGGCATCAGGCAGCTCCGAGCAGGGTCTGGCTGCTCAGAATCCAGCAATTACAGCCCCTGGGTTCTCACTGACTTGGGTGAGGATTCAGGGCTCGGATTCTCTCCATCCTTGGCTGCTTTTGGCCAATTCAAATCATTCACCAGCAGCTCCAGCCATGAGGCAGTGAGTGAGATAACTCAAATATATCTTTTTCCACAGGAATTCATTCGATTTGCAAAAGGCCTCTGGGTAAAACCAGAGTCCGAGAACTAAGGGCTGCGTATGTAGAGTCGTGGGATGGTTTGGGTTGAGAAGGACCTCAAAGATTTTCCAGTTCCACCCCCTGCCATGGGTAGGGACACCATCCATGATCCCAGGCTGCTCCAAGCCCCATCCAACCCGGCCTTGGACACTCCAGGGATCCAAGGGCACACAGCTTCTCTGGGCAACCTGTGCCAGGCCCTGCCCACCCTCATAGGGAACAATTCCTTCCTAGTATCCCACCCAAATCTCCCCTTTTCCTGTCTGGACCCTTTCCCCCTCATCCTATCACTCCAGGCCCTTGTAAAGTCTCTCCCCATCTTTGGTGTAAGTTCCCTTTGGGTCCTGGAAGGTCACAATGAGGTCACCTCTGATCTTTTCTCCAGGCTGAGGATTTCCAGCTCTCCCAGCAGAGCTGCTCCATCCCTCTGCTCATCCTGGAGCCTCCTCTGGGCTCTGTCCAGAAGGTCCAGCAGGAGTGTGTGTGGCTCTGTGTGAGATTTGGCCAGATGTGGCCCCCCAGGTGACAGAGCAGGGGGCTCTGCACACCGCTGTGGCGGATGGGCTGATCCCAGGAGCTTCTAAAGCCCAGATCCAAAAGAGCACCGAAACATTTTATTAGCCTTTAACGAGACAGAGTTATATCAAGTTTGTTCAGCATTAATTATACTTTCTGCAGTGTTCTACCTACACCATCAATTATTAATTAATCTTCCTCTGTATTTTTAGCTGTTACCTGTCCCTAATCACCTCGCTGCTATAACTTTCTGGTCCCGTGCCAACGTGTGTTGCCAGACCAGTTGAAGACATTGGCAGGGATGTAATTACCTCGTTACTGCTCACGGAGTTTTGCATACCCCACCTCGATGGCATTAGAGAGGGAGAGGGAACGGCATTTTCCCCTGGAAGTGTTTGTGCTCGCTCCCTCGCTCTGAGAATGGAGAGTGACCCGGTTGTGCCATTGCCACAGATCCCCTGAACTGTGCCAGGGCTGGCTGAGGCTGTGGTGAATCCGCTCCCTGCAGCAGAACCTGCCGGTGCTGGGGTCACTCTGGGAGCTCCTCAGTTTTGGGGGGTCATTGTGGGATCTCCACAGTGCTGGGTGTCGTTTTGGGAGCTCCCCGGTGCTGGGGGTCACTGTGGGAAGTGTCCAGTGCTGGTGGGACATTGTGGAACCTCTCCAGTGCTGGGGGTCATCTCAGGAGCTCCCCGGTGCTGGAGGTCACTGTAGGATCTCTCTGGTGTTGGGGGACACTGTGGGATCTCCCCAGTGCTGGGGGTCACTGTGGGATCTCTCTGGTGTTGGGGGACACTGTGGGATCTCCTCAGTTTTGGGGGTCACTGTGGGATCTCTCTGGTATTGAGGGACACTGTGGGATCTCCTCAGTTTTGGGGGTCACTGTGGGATCTCTCTGGTGTTGGGGGACACTGTGGGATCTCCTCAGTTTTGGGGGTCACTGTGGGATCTCTCTGGTGTTGGGGGTCACCTGGGTGGCTCACTCAGGTTCCCAGGCCCGCAGCTCTCCTTTGGTCATTTCTGGCTCATGTGTGTCCCCTGGAGCCCTGGCTCTGTTCCAGTGGTTCAGGAGGGGTTTCCATCAGGAAATTGCTGCAGGTGAGGGCTCTCCTGCTGCCTGGCTCCTGCAGCTGTCACTTTCACACCCGCCTTCCATGACAATGACGGAGGGGACAGCAGCTCGCTGCTCCCTGTTCTAAGGGATCCAACTTCATCCTGATTCCGTGCCGAGTTCCCTCTGCCTCTTCCATCCCAATTATCCCCGCAAACACCCCCCTGAAAACTGCCCAGGACCAAAACAAAACACCCAGCTCCTGCTCTGTGCCTGTTGGAGCCTCCCCACCCCACTGCGCTGTGCTCGTGTGCTCAGGCTGCAGCTTTCAGCCTCAGCACCAACCCTGCCAGCCAGCACAGTTCCCAGCCAAGCTTTTCCTCCTGCTTTTCCTGCAGCTCTGTGGCCTGTGCGTGTGTGTGTGGATGGACAAATGTCGGCACAGCTGGGCTGTAGTGGCCACTGGAGGAGTGAGAGCTCTCAACTCCTTCCCTGCTGCAGCTGGGCACAGCTGGGCAGTGTCATGTGGTGCCCCGTGTGCCCCTGTGCGGTGACAGAGGTGGCTCTGCCACCACACCCAGCTTTGGGAAGGGCAGGGCCAGGCTGTGAGACCAAATCCTCCCTTTATTCCCTCCTGGAAAGCACCAGGCGCTGTGCTTGGAGCCATCAACCCATTGCGTCAGTCAGCGTGTGGGAAGGGAGCGGTTTTGGGGGAATAAAAGTAAAAGGAGATCCTCTCCTCTCCTCTCCTCTCCTCTCCTCTCCTCTCCTCTCCTCTCCTCTCCTCTCCTCTCCTCTCCTCTCCTCTCCTCTCCTCTCCTCTCCTCTCCTCTCCTCTCCTCTCCTCTCTCCTCTCCTCTCCTCTCCTCTCCTCTCCTCTCCTCTCCTCTCCTCTCCTCTCCTCTCCTCTCCTCTCCTCTCCTCTCCTCTCCTCTCCTCTCCTCTCCTCTCCTCTCCTCTCCTCTCCTCTCCTCTCCTCTCCTCTCCTCTCCTCTCCTCTCCTCTCCTCTCCTCTCCTCTCCTCTCCTCTCCTCTCCTCTCCTCTCCTCTCCTCTTTTTCCTTGGATAAAGGAATTGGGAAGGAGTGCTGAGGTAATTCTGAGCAGGATTATTAAAAAAGCCCTGATACATCCATAGCCCAGACATGAGATTTTCACACTGGAATATTTATGTTCCTCAGAGCTGGGGAAATATTTGGGATGTTCTTCTTGGATGCTTTTCCTTCATTCACCCAGCCAAGATATTTGTGTGAGGAAGTGGCAGATCAGTGAAAGTAGAGTACCTGACACGAGTCCTTGACCTGCAGGTCTGGAAGCCTCCACTCCAACGAATCACACACTGGATGGGTTTGGATGAGCGGTCAAAAAGCAGAAAGGAGGGAGAGCAAAGCCATTCACTGAACTAACCATAAGGACTTTGACTTCCCTGCCCTTGGAAGGAGCTGGAACTGGAGGATCTTTAAGTTCCCCTCCTAAAAAAGCCATTCTGTGATTCTAAAATCCACCTGGAGTAAATGCAAGGTGTCCAGCAACTCCTCCAGAGGGAAACCTGGGGACATCCAGCAATTACTGCAATTACTGTGATCCAGCAAATCCATGCCAGCATAATCCCAACAGGTCTGCCCCAGGTCAGGCTGGCAGTTCTGCCCCCCAGCCCTCGCTGCTGCAGGCAGGTGTTAGCAGGAGAGCTGGAAGAGAAAGACAAAATGCCTGAAAAATGCAAAATATGAGTTGGCTCTCAGCTGGCGCAAATCAGCCCAGGGTTTTTTGACATCAGTGGAATTATAACTTGCACCAGCTAAAGCCTGGCCTGCTCTTTCTGCAGGGGCTCTGATTGCTGATTTGACTTTGGTCACTGAGTTCATCACAGCAGCTGATCCTGGGCTGGAAACTGAGCTTTGCTGCAAAGCCACGCTGCTCCGTTTCCCCTCCGAATTTGCCAAGTTGACAGATCTGCTCGCAGAGCCAGAGCGATTGTGGCCGTGCAGAGATGCAGGCAGCCATGGCAGGCAGGTCACTTGGCAGTTTTTATCCTGCCCACCTCTGCTTTGCAGCCTCTTGCTGAAAGCCTGGAAGTGCCTGGAGCTGGCTGCCAGCTCTGCTGTCCCATCTGCTGCCCCTCAGGATGGAGGTGCCAGCTCCATTTCCCGCTGCCGGGAGAACATTTCCTCTGCTAAACGCGGGCGTCGTTCCCCGTCCCGCTCCATGGATTCCTGCGTGCTGCACGCGGGGGTCTTGCCGTTGGCTTTTGTCCAGGTTTTGAGCAGGTTTTGAACAGGTTTTGTACAGGTTTTGTACAGCTCAGCAGGCTCAGTGCAGCTGCAGAATTCCTGTGCTCGAGAGATGTGGTAGAGAGGAAATTCCAGCCAAGTGCCACATCCAAGGAGCCTTTGAGGACGCAGGGATGCCCAGTGCTGGTTTGGAGTCTTCCAAATTTACATCTCCATGTGCCACCTATCAAAACAATTCCTCCAAAATCCTTTTGGTTTTTGGTTATTTTGGGTGGGTTGTTTTGTTTTGTTTTGTTTTGTTTTCCAAAAGTGAAATGCCTGAAGTTGGGGATTTTCCAGGGAAAGGGCATTCCCACCCATCATCAAAGCTTGTCACGTTTACTGTGGAACATTGAGATCCCTAAATTCTCAGCAGCTGCTCTGCTGTCTCTGTGTTTATTTTTTTCTCTCCTGTCAGGAGTTAAATTTGGAGGGCACAAAGCACTCCTGTGAATGGAAATGGTGCAGAAGGCTGGAAGAATAAAGGAGAATAAAGACAAAGTGATGTTTATTTTCCCCTGCTCAGAGCTTCAAATTGGCAAAGCCTCACCACTCCCTGCCCAGTCCTCACCCCAACAGGTGCTCCCTCAATTCAGAGACATTTCAAGGGAAACAAATAAAAAGCAACCAGAAGAAAAATTCTTTTTCCTGAAGAGGCATCCACACAACCTGGTGTCATTTGGGCAGGTACCTTCTGTGCTGGGCTGCTTTCAGTGGGCAGAACTGCTGAGTTTGATGGCGAAACCACAAAAAACTTGGGAAATATTTCCAAAGCAAAGAAGGAAGATTGTGGCAGTAACTCCTCTGGTCCCAGGAATGATGGTGAAATGTAGGGCTTGTTGATTCCGTGGGCTGGAAAATGCAGCGGCAGCTTTTGAGCTTAATCTCTGATTTAGCCAAAGTTGTTAAACATGAAGTGAGCTTGAAAGCGTGATCCTGTTGTCAGAGCCTCCACTCAAACCCTGGGGTGGCCTGCGCCAGGAGAAGGTGTCCCTGCCCAGGAGGGTGAGCCAGCTTTGAGCTCCCTTCCAACACAAACCTTCCTGTGATTCCATGAAAAAGGGAAAATCCCAGCTGAGGCTCCAGGTATTGGGAGGAGAAGAGAACCCCGAGTCCCTGAGAACGGGAAGACTGGGAGGTGCAGATTTCCAAGCTCAGCTCTAAATCACTTTTTCACCTCTTTGGCTGGGTTTTTGCTCTGGTCTGACCCTGCCTGTTGCGAGTCTCAGAGCTGATTCCCAAGCGTTGGGAACGGTGAGGGGAACTGCCCTCCCATCCAGGGAGCAGTGCTGGGGATAGCAGCAGGAGAGGAAGGATTTCCCCTGGATTACCTGGTTTTAAACCTGAGTGCCAGCCCTGCCTGACCTGGCTTGTGCCTTTGCCAAAAACTACGTATGAACCAATACACCCTTCAGCGAAAAACCACATTCCAATAAGCAATAACAAAGTGGGAGTTCTCATGCTTCACTTTCAGCACTGGAGCTTCCCAGCTTCTGAGTGCTCACGTTTTGAACCTTTTTCTTTCTTACAGTTTAGGTGATTTTTTATTTTTATTTTTTGTCTTTTGCTAAAGCTTAATATAACCTAGCATGGATCCATGGCTTAAAACAGTCAGCAGAACTTTTGACAGCAGCGGGGCCCGTGGGATAAACCACCCCAGTGCCAGTAAACTCTGATTCTTTCCTCATTATATAACAATGCAAATGTAATAATTTCTTCTCTGCTCCAGTTGTTACTCAATCCCCGATTAATTCAGAAACGGGCCAGTAGTGAATATACAATTGCAACTGCCAGCAGAGTTTAATATGAAGTTTGGGTTATTGTCACATTGCTATTAATAGCACTTGTGATTAGGCACTGACTTGTCCCTGAGCTGTTTAAATGTCACCGCCGGAATCAGAGGGGTGAAAGGAATTTAATCTCTTTTCCCCAACCCTCAGCCTCTGTATCACAGGAACTTGGAAATGTGTGGTTTTTCCTATTGTTCTTCAGTCTATTGTAGAAGTGCTGCAGTGACTAATTCCTGCATAAATCATTGCCATGACAACACCTGTAATATCTGCTGTCAAACAGCGAGAGCTGCCGCGACTCCTTCCCGGGCTAAAGAGGTGCAAACGGGGGTGAGGAGGGTGCACGGAGCTCTTCAGGGAGGGGAGGAGTGCTGAGCACTGGGGTGGGCTTTGGGAACCTCTCCCTGCCTGCCTGCCTTCCTTCCCGTGCCCCTGGGAGCTGATGGAGCCACCTCTCATGGGTTAATTCATCTCCAAGGTCTGCCTCTTGCTCCTGGTGTTGGTTGAGTTGGAGCAAACACAGCTCCAAGGCGGGGCTGGGTCTCACCAGGGCTTCTGAGCCCCCCTGGAACGCACAGGGCGGACAATTCTCGCCAGGCTCTTCCCTTGTGGGCTGCATTGATGATGAAATATTGATCCCCTCCTACGGGGAAACAGGCGAAGTTGGGTGCTGTGTTTAATTAAGGACTTTAAAAGAAGGACTTGTGAGGTGATCAATATTTATTAGGACGAGGTAATCTTGTTTTGACTTCTCAGCTTGGAGGGTTTGATGTATGCCAGCAGCAGGGCTGGGGATGGGGAGAAGTGAAGTGAGATGTGCTTTTCGCTGGGCAACTGCTTTGACGATAACCCCAAGCCAAGCTCGGCTTTAATGGCAAAATAGATCAGCCCATTTTTCTCCTGTTCCTGCGAGCTCTTCTTTATTCCCCCTCGAAAGGAGGCCTGTGAAGGAAGAATGGAGCGGAGAGGTTACTGATTGCTATCTCCAGCCTTGTCACAAAGGAAGATTTACTAACACAGGGTAAAATAGGGAGCGACTGCGTTGAGCGGATTCCATCGGAAGTGCTTTACAGGCAGGACTGGATGAAAAATGAGGTTTGACTTTTAATGCCAATATAGAATCCATCTGTTTAGGTCGATCTGCTTTTCTTTTCCTTATCCTTTATTCACCCCCTATTGTGTGTGAAGTCTCCTGTGATATGTGAAGATTCACCTCAGATTAAAGGCGAGGTTTCTCTCTGGGCAGCGTTCCCTGCTCGGGCACAAAGGGGAGGCGGGCTGGAACCGTGTGTGGAGAGCTCGGTCCCTGCAGTGACAGCACTCCGGGACCCCTCTTGAAGAGTCCTCCCATGGAGTGACTTTATTCATCCAGAGTTCTGCCTCTTGACCTGGTTTTCTGCTCCTCAGTGCCCCCCGTGCTCGCTGCCATCGGAGCGTGTGAAGCGTTGCTGTCCCAGTTCCTCGGCACGGGCTCGGGGAAGGGTGGTGGAGGTGCAGGTGGAGGTGGAGGTGGAGGTGGAGGTGGAGGTGCAGGTGGAGGTGGAGGTGGAGGTGGAGGCGGAGGTGGAGGTGCAGGTGGAGGTGGAGGTGGAGGTGCAGGTGGAGGTGCAGGTGGAGGTGGAGGTGGAGGTGCAGGTGCAGGTGCAGGTGCAGGTGGAGGTTCAGCACTGCGATTTTGGTGGATACAAACCCAGTGAAGTCATTTTGGATGGTTCCTTGTCTAAGCTGTACTTAAAGTTGTCCCGTTCTACCTCAGCAGATAAAGGTGAAATGGTGAATAAATATGTGAAGGGTTCAGCTACATTGCCCGAGAGAGGTGGCAGAGTTTGTTACTTGCTCCTTAACCCCTCACTGATTTATTTCTGTGCTTGAGTTTCCTGAGAGTTGCGATGTTTTACCTCCAGTCTAACCATAAATCTCCCCGTGTGGAATAAGCTGCTGGGCACAGGTTCACCCGTGGCAGCATCCAGGAGAGGCACTGAACTGCAAACTGAACTTTCCCTTCCAATTCCGTGCCTGCAATCTGGATTTTTGTTCTGCTTCATCCACCGAGAAGGACTGAGGGAAGAGAACCTGGATTTGAGTGATGCCTTGGCTGAGCCAGAGCCGTGATCCTCGGGGAAGGAGAGAAGTGCAGACAGCCCTCCTGATACCAGCGCTGCCTGAAAATGTTCCCTCCCTCCCCTCTTCAGCTCCAAGAGAATGAATTCCAAATGAAACCCTTTGTTTTGCCCAGCAGGAGCGGGCAGGCTGAGCTCTGCTAGGAGAATGGTGGCTCAGTGGCAGCAGCAGACCTGGGTTATTTGGGTGACAAAGGGTGTTACTCACCAGAAATGCAGTTTTGGAGTGGAGGAGGCAAAGCTGTCTGTGAATTTGGGTCAGATTCAGCAAACAGCTTCTACCAAAAAAAAAAAAGAAAGAGAAAGAAAGAAAGAAAGAAAGAAAGAAAGAAAGAAAGAAAGAAAGAAAGAAAGAAAGAAAGAAAGAAAGAAAGAAAGAAAGAAAGAAAGAAAGAAAGAAAGAAAGAAAGAAAGAAAGAAAGAAAGAAAGAGAAAGAACAAAACAAACAAAAAAACCCCCACAAAATTCTTTCTTTATTGCCTTTCCAGATAATCAAAATAATTCATTTTATAACTCCCAAGAAGCAGCAAAGCAAAAATACAGCGAAAATTAACATTTTCCTCTCACACGGGAGTATCCCACTCTGAAAAGCACAGACAAGCAGTGACATTTGCCCAGGTAAAACACCTCATTTAAGAAAACCTGTTGTTTTTCACAGGGAAACACCTGCGTGGTCCTGGTGCAGGTAGCACACGAGTTCCTCCCTCTCGGAGCGGCTGCGGTGTCACTCGCCTGTGAATAGAAAGGAAACCAGCAGATGGTGCTGGAGAATGTCCACCCCGGGTCCTGCAGGGACGGCCCGAGCCCAGCCCGGGAGGGTGTCCTGGGCTGGAATTCCCACCGGGAGCAAGGGCTGGATGGGCAGCAGCACGGAGAGGAGGAGAACTGGGCATCTCCAGGCCTCTTCCTGCCTGTTGGGCAAAGGTCAGTGCTTGCCCAGCTCTGGAGGGAGGTGTGGTTGAGGAAGGTGTGAGGAAGGTGTGAGGAAGGTGTGAGGAAGGAGTGAGGAAGGTTTGATGCTGCTGCTCTGCCTTCCCCTGGCGTCTCTCCCTCCCCAGCCCTGCCCTTGGCTCCTCCCCAGGTGCAGCAGTGCCAGCCACCAGCAGCCCCAACACTCCCAGGTCAGGAATGCCAGCCTGGCTTTAGGGGTTCTTTTTAGATTTTCAGTGGAGACTTTAGGTTATTTATTAATTTGTTTGTTAATATATAATATATAATATATAATATATAATAGATAATAGATAATAGATAATAGATAATAGATAATAGATAATAGATAATAGGTAATAGATAATATAATATATAATATATATAATATATTATATATAGTATATAGTATATCATATATCGTATATAGTATATCATATATCGTATATCGTATATCGTATATCATATATCATTACTATATAATAGGTAATGTGTAATATATCGTATATTGTATATAGTATATAGTATATAATGCATAATGCATAATATATAATATATAAAGCATTATCAATATATATGTTCTTGTAAATATACAAAATACAATAAATATACAATATACAATATACAAAATATTAACTATTATCTATTAACTATTATCTGTTATCTAAGATGTAAGATATATAATATATTGTTTTATATTTTATAGTATTTTATATTATATATTTATATAGAATATATTGTATATGGTGTATGTGTATGTGTATATGTACATGTATACATGTGCTTAAATATATTTTTATCCATAAATATGTATTAAACCATATATAAAATATATAATATATCATACTTATAAATAATATATAGTTATTTATTTACTTCTTCATTAATTTTCTGCCCGAGGTAACGAAGCAGTGACGGACGCAGCTGGCTGTACCCTTGTGTTCACCCACCGGGGCTCACGAGGTTGCTTTGGTTTGTAGGAAAAGCAGGAGATCCCCTCACTCCTTGTTCCCTAAAGGGCAAAACCTGCTCTGGGAACCTCTGGGGGTTTGTTTTGGGGGCAGCAGAGTCCCCCCAGCTACACGAGGGCAGCTCAGAGCAGATCACCCTGTCCCTGTGTCGCAGCTCGGTGACAGCAGCCTGGCACCTGGTGACATTTCCCATGCTGACAGCTCGTCATCTCTCAGAGCTGTCTTGCCAGATTGAGAAGCCACCAATATATTTTTTTTTTCCCCCTCTCATTCCCAGCACGGGCAGGGAGCTGTGAGCTGTGAGCTGTGAGCTGTGAGCTGTGAGCTGTGAGCCTGCTCCCTCCTCTCCCTCGGAGTGTGAATTGAGCCCAGAGGAAGCAGAAAGATGCCCAAACATCTGTCCTGGTGCTGGGCCCTGCTCAGGCTGCCAGACTCTTCTGGGGCTGGCACCCTCTCTGGGCGTAGGGACACGTGGGGCTGGGACCACTGTGGCTGCAGATGGATCCTCATGTTTGAGGATGGAACTCCTCGAGACAGGGGCACAGGGAGCTCCTGGAGCTGAGGAAGGGCCTGGAGCAGCTCCCTGCCCAGGAAAGGCGGAGGGAGCTGGGGCTGAGGAGATGCTGAGAGGAGCCCTTAGCCCAGGGTGTCCCTTGGGTGTCCCTGACTGTCCCCGGCTGTCCCTGTGTATCCCTGGGTGTCCCTTGGGTGTCCCTGTTTGTCCCTGTCGTGTCCCTGTCTGTCTGTCCATCCCTGTCCGTCCCTGTCCGTCCCTGTGTGCAGGGAGGGTCAGAGCAGGCCCAGGCTCTGCTCCAGGCCCAGCAATGGCACCAGAGGAATGGACAGGATCCGATGCCCAGGAAGCTCCACAGGAGCTGGAACAGGGCTCGGAGCCACTTGGCCTGGTGAAGGGTGTCCCCAAGATGGGCTTTAAGGTCCCTTCCAACCCAAACCATCCCGTGATCCTGGGAAAACCAGAGTTTGGAGCTGATCCCTTGTTCAGTTTTGCCGATCTCTTGTTCAGTTTGGCCGATCCCTTGTTCAGTTTTGCCGATTTCATGTTCAGTTTGGCCGATTTCATGTTCAGTTTTGCCGATCCCTTGTTCAGTTTTGCCGATCTCTTGTTCAGTTTGGCCGATTTCATGTTCAGTTTTGCCGATCCCTTGTTCAGTTTGGCCGATCCCTTGTTCAGTTTGGCCGATCTCTTGTTCAGTTTTGCCGATCCCTTGTTCAGTTTGGCCGATTTCATGTTCAGTTTGGCCGATCCCTTGTTCAGTTTTGCCGATCTCTTGTTCAGTTTGGCCGTCTCAGAGCAGAGCTGGGGGCTCACCTGGTAACCCTCAACCCTCTGTGTCTCTGCTGGTTCCTGCTGCAGCAAAGTCTCTCGTCTTTGCTTTTCTAGGAAGCTCGGAGCGGCCTCGTTTGCTATTCCCACACATCTGCTCTGCTGCAGCCTGGCATTAATCTCCTGGAAGGTTCAGGTTTCCCCCTCTCCTCACTTGCTGCATGAGCAGCCAGCAAAGAGACAACTAAATGAGCACTGATACAGAGCAATTAGCAGCTTCCAGGGCTACCTGGTAATTGTTTTCTTGCTAAAAAATAGATGGTGCATCTTTCAGTCAAGGGAAATAACAGTTTGTGAAGCGGGGAGGTGCCTCCAGCCCCGTCAGAGCAGAAAGGAGCACAGTTATGGTCACACAGGGTGCAGAGGGCTGTGCTTTGAGAGAACAGCCCGGCCTGGCTTTGGCCTGGAGACCCCCAAATTCTCCAGATCTTGTTCCAACACAAAGAACTCCCCTCGTTTGTTAGCAGTGTGTGATGGCCACCGGCCAGAGCTGCCAGCAAGGCTGGAAATGCTCTGCTGGGACTGCAACCTGTGGGCAGAAAGGGGCATTTTTAAGGCTCTTCCTGAAGTAAGATGGAAATTAAAAAGATATTTTTGTCCCAAGGCCAGCCCCTGAGTAAGTGTAATTTGGCTCAGACGACTCCGGAGGAGCAGTGCCAGTTTCTCCAGCTGAAGACCCATCTATGATATTAAGAAAAAACAAATCTCATTTATTCCGTGTCCTTGTTGGCACCACAATCCAGCTATTAAAAAAAATGAACACATTGCAGAGCAGTCCTGCCATCATGAAGTGAGTACACACCAGGGCAGTTAAAATGAACAGAAGGGATTGTTTGTTTAAATTATTTTTAATTTTTTTGGGGGGTTGTTTTTTTTTTTTTGGCCTTGAGGGGTTCTGTTCCCACGTTCACTTTGTAAACACTAAGGTGAAGGAACCTTCCTGCTGCTGGAGTGCAAAAGCAGGGGAGGAAGAAATGCTTTCCAAAAAAAGAGCATCACATTTTGAGGCTGAGAGTCCTGAATTTTTGTACAATCATGGAATGGTTTGGGTAGGAAGCACCTTAAAGATTATCCAGATTATCCATGGGCAAGGACATTTCCTCTATCCCAGGCTGATCCAAGCCCCATCCAACCTGGCCTTGGACGCTCCCAGATATGGGGCAGCCATAATTTCTCGGGGAAATCCATCCCAGTCCCTCCCCATCCTCACAGGGAAGGATTTCCCAGGAGAAACAAGGCAGAAACAGAATTTCTCTGGCAGCCTCTTCTCCCTGTCCCCGCACCCCAAACCCGCTCCCTGCAGCTGTGCCGGAGTCACCCACACCAGGCAGGGCTGCGCTCCCACGGTTTCCTCACCAGCCTTGGAATTAATTGTTATTTCTCAAGTGCTCTAAAATTCGCAGATAAAACCTGCCAGAACCTTCTCTGGGGTTGGTTTTTTTTTTTTTCTCACCCACTTCAACGCGAGGAGGGCGAGTGAGTCAAACTCTTGTCAGGCTCTGGGTGAGCGTGGGGGGCTCAGCTGGCCCAGGAGCCACAAACACACACACACAGCGTTTGCTTCTACCACTTGTCTGCTCGGTAACAGCTAATTTACAGCTCGCTCCTAAAGAGGGGATTTTAATAGCGTTTTCTTTCAAAAGTGTTACTTATAAATGTGCTGTAGCCGGTGTAAAAGTGTCTGCAGGCACAGGAATCATCATCACCAGTGACTGCTAAAGACTGATACACGGAGAGAGGAAATTTATACTCTCTCCAAAGTGGGAACCAGACTGTAAATTGAATTTGTCAATAAAAATGGAAATGGTTCCTGTTTTCTTTGTCTTAACTGCACAGGGAAATCTGGTAACCGTGTCACTGGTGTGACAAGAGAAATTTCCAGGTCCTGCCCTGTCAGTGGCTGAGGGACCTCAGTGTCAAGAGATTTGTTGTCACCTCTTTGGGTCAGGGGTAGAAACAATACAAATCCTTTAGGAACAGAGTCTGAAAGGAGAAAATTGCACTGAAGGGACTCAGAAAGAAATCATGGGCAATTCACCTTCCTGGAAACGTGCGAATGGTGGAGGAAGCAACACAAGCATCAGACTTTGGTCTATGCAAGTACTCAGGTGAAATTCCATGTTCTGGTGCCCGTGGAAGTTCCCATTTCAATCCTAACGGTCCTGGAGCTCCACTCCTGTGCTCTGCTCCTCAGGCACTCCGTGTGTAAATTGTGTCACCTGACTTTTGGGCTGCAGAGCTGCACTTTGAGGGGGTGTGATGGGGAGGTGTCGTCCTGGGTTTGGATTTTCCCGTCTGCCGGTGGACACTACGCTTCCATGGCTCATCTGCTGCAATCTGCCCCGTGGAGAAACAGCTCCTTGATTAGGAACCAGTGGCACTGGGAGCTGTGGACATCTCCTGTGTCCCCTCAGCTCATGGTTTTGGCTTTAAATGTCTCTTGGATGAAAGGATTTGCGCCTCAGTGTTTGCAGAATGGCTGTTCAGCTGTCACCTGCTGGTGTTGGGAGTTGGATTTAAGAGGAGCTCCTCGACGGAAGAAGGGGAACTCTGAAGAGTTATAAGTTATAAGGCAGCCTTGGACCCTCAGGTCCTCCCGGAGAGGCCAAACAACTCCAGCCTATCAAAACTGCAATGAAAGCCTATCACTCTGATGAGTGGAAAAAGTCACCCCAGCATCAACAGAGAGAGATAATTTTATTTTATCCCTCCAGGGTCATGGAGTGTTCCTCCTCAGGGATCCTGGGCTGTAACCTGCCCACCCACCACACTGAAATTTTGGGGTTTATTCCCCTCTGCCCTTTCCAACGTGCGCTGAATTTTACAGAGCCCTGGAGGCTTTGGCTGAAAGCCCACGAGTTAAACCCAGCCCGTGGCGTTGTGGACAGCTCTGCTTTATCAGAGCAGTGTCAGGCTTCCCCCGGCTGTGACTGCTATCAGTAATTAGCACACCCCACCGAGCTGCTGCTCCACAGAAATGCTGCTTTGTCATCAAAGTACAGTAGCTTGAAACTAATTACATCCCCGCTTTATCTGGGCCCGTTCTTCCTTTTAAATACACTTAATAACTCTGCCTTTGAAGGTTCCAGGAATAAAAATAACCACTTCAAATAATCTCCTGGAGACACATGCCACATTAGGTGTAGAGCTGGAGTAGGCACCTTGGATTATCCGAGCAAAACAAGAGGCCTGGGGCCCTGCTGGGCTGGGATGGAGAGCCGGAGGTTTGGAGTGCTCTGGAGAGCCAGAGTTTGTGTTTCCAGGAGTCCTGTGCTGACACTGTCGTTAAAGATGTGAGGAAGGACAAGGGGACTGTGCCAAAAGAGCTGTGATTTCTCTGGGCAGTGACTGGGTGACTAACAAATACAAAAAGTTCAGCTCAGTCCCTCCTCCGTGACATGAACCCATCCACTTCTCTTCCTAAATCATGTTGAGATGTTCCCAGCGGCACTGGATTCACAGCTCTGTCTTCTGTCATCCTCTCCCTGACCCCTTCAAAAGAAGGACCAAAGAAAACATTTTGTTTTCCTGATCTTGGAAGTTCCTGTGGGATGGGAAACACCTTTGCAGAAGGAAGGGCTGCTGAGCACGGTGTGAGAACTGGGTTGGGAGTCAGTGGGGAACCAGGATTCATGGACCTGGAGCCAGCAAATTCCCACTGGTTTATTTAAAAACCCATTGCTGTCACTGAAGCCATTCTCTGAGGCCTGGGTGCCATAATGAGCCACTAAAATATCCCGTAGGGCAGGATCAATTTTTGTTATGGCCGAGTATTTTTGGTGTGTATTTTTTATTATTACCTAATTTCTTCCTGTACAGTGAGCCCATAAACTCCAACGATGCTTGGGATAGATGGGAATGTGCCAGGCCCTGACAGCAGTTTCTGTGTCTTTGAGCTACAGGAAAAAGGCAGGAAATTCAAAAGCAATCCATGTCAGGACTTTGACAGGAGGGAGGACCAGAGCAGAGGCAGGGGCTCCTCATCCCAAAGTGATCCAAGCAAAAGGAGCAGGCAGTGCTGTGAAAATGTCATGGCTGCAAAGCACCGAGGAGGAAATCAACTTTAAGAGGCAGCAGAAGGCGAGGAGATTATGGCACTTCTAAATTAAAGGTGTTTGGGGGATTCCTGGAGGGAAGAGGCTGGGAGTTAGAAGGAATTCATTCCGGAGAGGGACTGCACTGGTGAATCACCTGCCCATGAAGCCTGTCCTGCACTGCCCTCAGGGTGGGGAAAGCATTGCTGGGGCTCACTGCGAGCGGCTCTGTCTGACCTTCAGCCAAGGAGGTTTGGGGGGCAGGATGAGCACTCCCACTCCAACATTTCCCCTCTTCTTTCCCCCCTGATTGCAGCTCCAGGTGTGTGTGGTCCTGCCTGGCGCTGAGGCTGAGGGATGGAGCCAGGGGCAGGTGGCTTTAAGGGCATCATTGGCTGCCAAATTGACAGTGGTGCTTTGTCTCATTTGCAATGAAAATGCAGAGGAGGGGAGAGCTGCGAGCGTGGAGTGGAGGGACAGAGTGCCAGGATTTCAGAGGACTTTCTTCTCCAAGGGCCTGTCTTTTATTCAGGGTAAAATTCAGGATCAGTCCCAGGACTGGAGCATGGCTCCCTGTCTGTGGTGTGAACTGGGAGCAGCTTTAATTGAGCTATTGTGGATTTATGTCCGACCCAACCCCGCAAGAGTCACTCCACATTTGCATCTCAGCTCTGCCAGGCTGGACTATCTCCAAGACGCTTCCTTGGCTTTGCTGAATCGTTTTTCTTCAGCCATTTCAAGCGCAATTATTAATGGATACCTCTAGAGGAAATAAAATGAGCAAATGCAGTGCTCGTGGAGAATCAGAAAGTCAGCGCAAGGATTGAGCTGGGCTGACATTCCCTCTCCTTCCTGCAGCTCCTGCTCTGCCACCAGCTCCACAAAGTCCATTCCCAAGGATCCTCTGCAGTGCTCCTTCAAGTCTCTTCCCCTGTGGCCGTGCTGCCACCTCCTCCTTGGCTCTGAGGGTGACAAAGCCATCGCTGCTCCGCGAGCACAAGGGAGGTGACCACAGCTCATGGGCTTCCCCCAGCAGCGTCCTCTCAGCAGTGTGTGAATTCTCACCTGCATCAAACCCTAAATTCTGCCTGGAGTGATTTCCAACGTCCCCAAAGAACCATGTCCCTCACAGCTTTGTCTGCTCTGCTGTGAGAGCAGTAGTGAGGTGCGTCAGTTCTCAGCTCTAGACGGACTCGACGATTTGCACCATTTGCCACCAAAAAACAGAGGTTGTTTTGTCACCACTCCCATATGGTGGCTCCTTCAGCTGTGCCAGGCCACAGTTAATTATTGGAGGCTGCTGTTTATCTGTCAGAGCGCTGTAAGGAGAAGTTGGGGCTGCATTGTTTGTTTAATCTATAGTGGCTTTTGTTTGCTTCAGAATAGTCGATATCTTTTCAATTTTTTCCCTTTTTCTTATCTTACCCCTTTCTAAAGCTTTAACTCCTGTAATCCAAATGGTCTCGTTCCTTTCATTGCTGCTGATCAGTTATCACAGAGCCAGAAAATCACAGAGTGATTTGGGTTGGGAGGGACCTTAAAGATGATCCCATCCCACCCCTGCCATGGGCAGGGACACTTCCTCCGGCTGCTCCAAGCCCTGTCCAAGCTGGCCTTGGACACTTCCAGTGATCCAGAGGCAGCCACAGCCTCACAGGGAAGAATTTTCTCCTAATGTTTCATCTCAGCCTCCTCTCAACATGAAACCATTCCCCTTTGTCCTGTCACCACATGCCCTTGTACACACAGCCCCTGGGGGAGTCACTTGTCTCAGGTGGAAGACGTGACACTCAGCTGGGCTGGGAATGTTCACGAGGGCTGGGAATGTTCACGATGGCTCAGCCCAGCTCCTCAGCAGCAGCAGGATCAGCGAGGAGTGAAATCCAGAGAATAAACCCTCCCTGGAGTGACTCAGCCCTGAGTCAGTGTCTGGCTGGCTCCTGGGGACACATCCTGACTAAACTCCTCAGCGATGTGCCCGTGGGCAGGAACGTGGCAGGGGATGGATGCATCCTGCCGGGCTCCTGGCTCCAGGGACATGAGGAGCAGCAGAACGAAGGGGTGAATCCCTCTGGAGAGGTGTCAGAGCTCAGCAGAGCTTCCCAGCACCATCACCCACCCCAGGGGTGGCACCGAGGTGTCCCCTGCTCCTCTCCACAGCACCAAAGGGAGGCTGGAGCGTTCCCAGACCCTTCCTGGAGCTCACCACCCCACAAAAAGCACCTCCTGCCACTCTGGGGCTGCTGTGGTGTTTGGCAATCACTTCAGGGGCTGTGGAAGTGCCAGGTGTCCTTGTGGCTCCACAGGCAGGTGAGGTTCCTCTCAGGAAAGCTCCGGCTGCCTTGGCCAGGTGGCAGCTGCTCCAGAGGAAACAGATGTTTTGTTCCAGAAGCTGAGGAGCTCTCAGTTTTGTCAGTTCCTGGGGAGCAGAGAGCTGAGGTCAGCACAGAGCCCGAGCTGCGGGGCTGATTTTATCGTGAGGAAAACGAGTGTTTGTCAGAGCGGGGGAGAGTTGGGAAAAATATTTCCAGGGGAAGGGGAAACGTTTGTGAGTGTTGGCCGGTTGTGAAAGCCCTGCTTGGACTTGGCTGGGTCTGCAGCTCCCTGTTGTCAACTTCTCCTGTGAAGCATGAGAGCCATAAATATTTGTTTCCAGAAGTTTCTTGGAAAGAGGCTGCCTGGTGACTCCCTTTGGGTGGCTGGGGATGGGTGCCAGGCTCACCAAATCCTGCTGCAGGGGCTGGGGTGTGCAAGTGCCAGCAGGAAAAGCAGAACTGGGCGATTTCCACCTTCTCCTCCAAGAGCAGGTCCGCCCTCCTTTGCTTTTGGGGCTGCCTCAAGGACAGGTCACCCCTCAGTTACACCCAGGGTCCTGCAGACACTTTAAAAATCACAATAAAACACCCCCAAGCAAGACCTGTCCCCCTAAACCTTCCCTTGGCAGGAGAGCCAGACTCTCCACGTGTTTCCCAAATGTTCTGCTTCCAAAAGCTTGATGTCAAGACTCGGAAGTCTTAACTCATTATCTGCGTGCGGATTTTGCTTAGCTCAGGCCTTTATTTCCCCCTTTGATTCCATCTGCAGTGGAGCCTTCCATGCAGGACACTAATTCCACTTCCAGGCAGCTCCTTTTATCCTGGTGCCAGGCACCTCGGGGCAAACTGGGTGGCCACAGGCTGGGAGCAGGCAGCGAGCGTGTTCAAAGGCAGGGAAAACATTTCATCTGTTCAAAGCCGGCTGCAGCCCCGACTGCTGGGCTTTTGAGTGGCTCTCATGAAAACTGAGGGTATTTAATTACCAAAAGTTAAAAAATAAAAATAAACAGCTGATCTAAACAGCACTGTGTCCCCTCCCTGGCACTGGGAATGCCACGGATGTGCTGTTTTCTGCCTGACTCAGGGCAGGGGCATTTCTGTCTTGGTGGGACACTTGGCATCATTGCTTCTGAGGAAAAAGTGGGATTTGTTCCCAAAAAGGTGCTCAGCTAAGTGTTCCTCATGATCCCAACCTCCTGTCCTTCATCCTGATCCCAGCCCAAGCAGGCTTTGCTTTCTCCCTCGGTAACCAGAACACCTTTTTCAGCATTGAAATGTGAAGTTTTCCATCTCATCCCAACACATCGATTGTTAGAGTCAGTAACTCTGCCTGTCCCGGTTCTCTGCACAAACAATCAGCACCACTGAAATCTTTTTAATGCTTGGAAAAGTCACGTTCTGAGGGAAGGCAGGACTCTGCATTCTGCTGGGCAGGGTGGCCGATGTTTCCTGGGATGTCATGGCACAGCTAGTGTAGAACACGGGGATTTAGTCAGGTTTCACAGCTGTTTAAAGCTGTTGTGGTTTTTACCTTGAACGTTGGGATTTCCATCAGCTTTGTGAGTCTGTTTTCTTGTGTTCCACAAATTTACCAAGCTGGTTTATGAGACCACGAAAACTTTTGCGTCCACGGCATCCTATGGCTTGGAGAGCTTCATTTCTACTTCTTTTTTTTATTATTTTTCCATTTTATTTTGGAAAAGGCCTCTCCTTCCCTTGGTTTTGAACCTGGGTGGGGACTGAGCAGTGGGGGAAAAGCGCCATCTGCTCATTTCATATTTTCTGCACAAGCCGAGGAACAGCCCATGAGGTCTGAGTGGGCTCTCCCAGGGCACCTTGGGGTGTCCAACAGCACCCAGACCCTCCTGTCTGACCCTCCTGCCCTGGGACCCCTGGAGGGACAGGCAGTGAGCAACAGCTCCCAGGTGAGAGGAGCAGCAGCCCCAGCTCAGGCAGGCTGATCTTTATGATAAAAGTTATTTAAATTGCTGTGTTTCAGCTGCTGTTGGAGCTGCACACCTCACCCTGGCATGCTAAATATACCTTATTAATTGCCTTGCTCTTTACACACGCCGAAGGCTGGTGGAACACACTGGGAACTTTTATTCCATGAGGTTTTGGGGTTTATTGAAATATTCCAGCTCTTAATGACTCCTCTGCTTGGGATCAGGCTGGACCTGACTGCAATTTGCGGGTTTCCCTCCCCACAGCACAGCAGAGATGTCCCAGCATCTCCATTCCAGCTCAACAAGCTCCTACACAGCAGCATCATTGGCCTGGAGGAGTAAACACCTTCTGGGACCGTTCAGTGCTGATATTTCTCTGTGGTGCCGCATTATCTGAAGGCTGCAGCTGGGATTGCTCTGTGCACGGGCAGGAGCAGCCCCCCAAAGTGCAGTTTGCAGCCTGAACAGGCAATCAGGCAGCAGGGCACGGCTCCAAGGCAGAGCACGGACCGAGAACATCTCCAGGTCACAGCTGGAC
The DNA here is from genome assembly GCA_022316685.1 of Progne subis subis. Taxonomy (NCBI): domain Eukaryota; kingdom Metazoa; phylum Chordata; class Aves; order Passeriformes; family Hirundinidae; genus Progne; species Progne subis. The sequence goes on along the minus strand of JAKJHU010000350.1, from coordinate 86,174 downwards.
TCGCTTCAGGAAGCACCAGGGATGGAGCCCAGGCCCATTTTCCTGCTGATCACCTCAGCTGCAAGGCTGGAGCAGCTGGGCTGGAGCTTTCAGGCAGTGCAGCACTCACCCAGAAAGAGAGAATTTGCCCCAGAAAATCCCCTCTGCCTTAGGTTCTGAATGGAGCGTGGCTTGAGGACTTTCATTTTCTGGCTCTCTGTGCATCTGCTCAAAGGGGTTTTCAAAGAGGAGTGGGAATTTATCCTGTGTTCTTTTAAAAATGCCAACCTGCATCCACACTGCTGCAGGAAAGAAAAAGCTGGAAGAGCTTTTCTTTCTTATGGGAGCAACCCTCTACTGGAAGAAAATCACAGAATCATGGAATATCCTGGGCTGGAAGGGACCCACGAGGATCATTGGGTCCAACCCCTGGCCCTGCACAGACACCCCAAAATCCCACCCTGTGCATCCCTGGGAGTGTTGTCCAAGCACTCCTGGAGCTCTGGCAGCCATGGGAATGTGACATTTCACCCTCTGGAGGAAGAACCTTTCACTAAATCCAACCTAAACCCTCCCCTGACACAGCCTCACAGTTCCAGTCCATATCCCCAACTCGAAGCCTTCTGGGAGCTTCACTTCGAGCAGAAAAACAACCTCTCAGCTCCAAATATCCTGTTTTTTTACAGAGAGCCTCTTCCTTTTTTACAGCCCTGTTTGTTTTTGCTGTAAAAGCTGGTGCAGCACCTGGCACAGCAGCGTTAGCTCCACGCACCGGCTTCAGCCAAGCCCTCCGCTCCCTTCCAGCGCCGCAGTGCTCTGGGAGCTGTGCCCTGGGGCTGTGCACGGAGTTCTGCCCGTGGGATAGAGCTGGTGGGCTCCCAAAAACTCATCCCTGTGTCTGCAGCACCTCAGCCCCTCGGTAGCTGCGTTTGAACACCCAATTCCTCCAGGCAGTTTTGGGTCCGCTGCCTTCCTTGGATTCGTTTTGCGAAGGAAAACACAACAGCAATCACCAGGCAACACGCTCTTGTATTATTCATGCCCCCGTAGTTGAGAGTGATTGAGGTGGGGAAAGGGAGGAAAAAAAACCCCTGCAAAATTCATCAGGGCTCCAACACCCTCGAGGGATTTGGGATATTGTGCTTTTAACGGGGGCTGATGGGTCCCTGCTGCTTTCAGGGATGGCTTGGAGTGGATGGAAGGGCTGTGGTTCCTGCTGGGAGCGCTGGGCAGGTTGGGATCCGATGTTCCTGGCACAGGTGAGGAGCCCGGGGACAGAGCTCTGGCTGTGACAGCGCCGTGGCCTCGCTGTCACTTCACCCTCGTGCCCAGTCTGGTGAGGACACGGAGCGTGGCACACAGGTTTTCCTGCAGTGCCTGGCACGTCCCACCCCTGCCTGCAGCACTTGCTGCAATCCTGCAGTGGACGCACACAGGAATTGTGGTGACCTGCTTCAGCAGGGATATGGGCACCTTGAGGTTCAGCTTTCATATTTTCCAGATTTTGTACTGCTTTAGTATGTAACTCTGAACTCCACATAGAACAGGAGCAGCTTCTCCTCACAGCTCAGTCAGAACAATCCTTTTCCTGCCCCCGTTGCAGCTTCAGGCCCAAAAAGTGCAAACAGCAGGGAACTGAGGGGAGAAATCTGGGAGGATGGGACTGCATCACCTGGAGCTGTAATTGGACAATTAACCCCAAAGTGGGAATGGACCAAAACTTATAAAAGTGTGAAAACTCCTGACTTGGGTCCACCTTGGACGTAGCCTCAGCCAGGCTCTTGTCCTGCCCAAGGTGCATCCTTTGAAGGCCTTTCAATGAATCCCTACTTTATTTTTTAACTCTGTCCAGTCTCTGTTCCAGGTCTCCTCTCGAGGCATCAACAGTACAAGCACAGCTCCTGGGCTGCGGGCAGTGATTCAGCTGTTGGATGGGGCTGGGAGCGTTGCTTTGGTTTGCAGAGCTTTGGTGTTTCCCTGGTCTGCAGACGGGGAAGGGAATCCAATCCATCCCAGGAATTTATCACAGGACCTGATATCCCACGTGTTTATCCTTGCCCTGCCTATTGATTATTAAGAATTGATGTTTTTTATACTTTGCAGGATGCGGGGAGAGGGCGAAGTCAATGCAGACTCTTCAGTGGCCTCTCAATGAGGAGCTTAAGGTGGAGCCCCACTCCTGCAGCTTCCAGAGCTCTCCAGGCACTGAATCATTCCCCTGTATGGGAATCATTGTAGAATTACTGAATCTTCAGGTGCAAGTCCCATGGTCTCAATGAACAGAAATAATTTTCCTGGGGCTTTTTTCCCAGAAATTCTGCCCTTTAAAGGGTCCCTGTATGGCTTCCCTGCTCTTTTCCCTTTTGCCAGCCTGGCTGATACCAGTTTTGGTGTGACACCCCACAAACGCAGAGGTGGCCGTGGGTGGATCAGTTCTCTGAAGAGGAATCTTCAGTTTTCCAGCTCTGGGCTCCTCGGGACAGGAGGGACAAGGAGCTCCTGGAGTGGATCCAGCAAAGGATGAAAGATGAGGGGCCTGGAGCCTCTCCCTGCCTTTCCTGGCCAGGATTGGCAGTGAAGAGCCTGCTGGAGCCCATAAAACCCGACAGTAAGTAAAGGATGAGCAGGCTGAGCTGATTCAGTCTAATTAACTTCCGTTCAGGCTCTTTGTTTGCTGTGCTCAAGCCTGGTTTCCTCCAGATTTAAATTGATTATGAAAATCAGCACAATGACAAAACGCTGCTTTTGAAATCAGACTTTTCACAGTAAATGGTTATTTGTTTCCTGCTCAAAAATATTGGCTTATCCCAGTGATAGAATTTTCTCTCTCTCTCCTCTTCCACCTTCACTCCTGCCTGATTTGTGTGTGTAGTTTAATTAAAGTCATACAGTCCTTCCACAGCTTGGTCCGTCTCTGCTGCTAGCCTTGTGTTTGATTTATACACAGCATTCCAGTGAAACTGCCTGGAAAAATTAAATAGACATGAATCAACTTGCCACAGGCTTTTGAAATCCAGCATTACACAGCGAACTCCCCGTGGACATCTCCTTTCAGCCTGGTGCAGGGGAAATGTTCCTGTGAGCTCAGAGGGACACGGGGAAAGCGCAGTCATTAGGTTTGGGGTTTGTAATTGGAGCTCTTTGCCAAATGATAGCTCAGGAGCCAGGAAGCCCTTGGATTCACTACTTATGATTATATGATTATTAAAATATATATAAAAAAGGAAAAGCAAAGCTACTTGGGTTATTAGAATTTTTTTTTTTTATTATTTTTTTTTTTTTGGCTTGGCCTCTGGAATGAGTCTAAACCAGCGGTAAATGTTTGTAACAACTCTTCAGCCTGTGTTTGATGGAGCTGCTGTAAATGCTGGTTCTGTCTCTATCTTATCTGGAGGTGTGAGCTCTTAACTCATAGGCAGAGACTTATTCTTAGCTGAGCTGCAGCTCCCTTTGGAGGCTTCGAACATCACAAACAAAGTTAACTCATCAGAAACTCCTCTGCTTTCACCAGCGTGACTTAAACCCGGGCAAAACAAGGCACTGAGCAGGAGAAACCTGAAACGCTGCTGCTGCCATTCCACATCCACACATCTGGGGTGTATGAGAACATGGAATAACCCCCTCGGAGCTGAAACTCTGGGACAGCCCTTTCAGGACTGAGGATGGATATCCAAAAGGGACAGACGGTTCTCCGCCTTTCCGAGCACCCCAGCCTGGGTTAGTCCCAGCAGCAGCAGCCAGATTGGTGTTGAATTTCCAAGAGGGTGAGGAGAAAGGGAAGAAAATTCCTTTGTAGCTCCTGGGCTGTCTGCTGGGAGCCCAGATTCCCTGCGCAGCCGTGCGTGGAGCCGAGCGCCGCGCTCGTCACTGCGGAACGTCTGGGACGCTTCTCGTCCCTCCTGCCTCGTGCTGGATGGGAGTTAATCAAGAATTGCCAGGCTTGTGGAAGACAAAGAGAGCCCGCTGTGGGATTTGGGCTCAGCTGTGTCCTTTCAATAATTTATAATAAGGCTGGGGCTCTAATAGCCTAATCGCAAGGATTTGGGGAAGGAGGCGACAAATTTGTTTGTTTCCTGCCAGCCACAGGTGATATTGAAGTGAAGAAAGGAAAATTAATCCCCTTTTCTGATTCGTCTTATAAAAGATATGCAAATGGCGCGAGGGGCTGCTCAAAATGCCGGTGACTGCTGCATTGCCACGGGTGAATACTAAAGCAGTGCCTTGGAAAGCCGGGCTGTGCTGGCTCGGGAGTGCCAGGGGCATCTCTGCTGGCTGATACCACAGTGCCACAGGTTGGAATGAGCCTCGAGGCCATCCACGGACGTCTGTTGATTCCACCAGAAGAATGTGGCTGAGGGATGCATGGGGTGGCCTTGGTCAGGCCAGCTCAGGCAGGCTGGGATGCTGAACCCAGCCAGAGGGGAGCTGAGCTCCTGGGAGAAGCGCAGAACCGTGCTGGAAGCTGCAGGAGACGCAGAACCAGACCCAAAGGTGTTCACTGGGCTGGAGAGATTCCACGTGTGAGCTCAGCTGTGGGAATTCCTCCTGTGTGCTGGCTGCTGGCGGGGTGGGAGGTGGGAGAGCAGAGGGTGCCTCCATGCAGATGGGAGGCACAGCCTGAGCTGGGTGGGAGCTTAGGGAGCCCAGACTGTGGGATCCAGTGGGAGGGAGGAACCGGACTTGGAAACAGCTTTACACGGCTCCAGGACCTGCCTCCTGTGCCCTGGGGCTGCTCCAAGCACAGGGACTTGTATTGCATTGTGTTTGTGCGTGGAGAAACCTCAGAGAAAAGTAAAATTGCCCAGGAGTAAGAATCACAGAATCCCAGAGTGGTTTGGATTGGAAGAGACCTTAAATCCCATCCCATTCCAACCCCTGCCATGGGCAGGGACACATTCTCCTATCCCAGGCTGCTCCAAGCCTGGAGACTTCCAGGGTAGCTGCAGCTTCTCTGTGCCAGTGCAGGGACCAGGAGGGCCTGGAAGAGGCAAACCAGGAGCTGTGCAGAGGAGGAACTCACCAGGGACGTGCTGGTGGACCTCAGAGCGGAGAGCACACGAGGGAAGGCTCTGATTTGGGTTCCTGGCTGTGTCAGGTGTGGAGCTGGCCTGTTTTGGGGAGTGGGTGCCAACCATGGCTGCCTCCCTGACCTCCGGAAATCCTGCTGCGTGGGAGACAGCCTGTCATCTCATGTTTGCAAGTGCTTTTCAATTTAATACATTTTAATCAGAAAATTAATCAGGAAACACCAGTTCAGCAAGATAATTGAACAATGAAGAGACACGATAATTACTGTTTAGTCTAATTAACTTTGTTAAGTCTTTATTGGGAACAGAGACTTCCTGAGTGAAACTTATTAAATGGTTCTCCCTGGAAAACAGAATCCCCATCAAAAGACTTTGTTCCTCACACTGTTGGTTAGGAACTGGGTGCTGTCTTTAAATCATGATGAGTGAAGCCGGCAGGTGAGTTCTGAGAAAACTCCGAGTTACCTTTCAGCCGCTTCTCCTCCATCCTCAGTTCATTTACATCTCTTTAATGCAGGGTTCTCCTCCTCGCTGCTTCCCAGGTAGGCAGGGTTTGATTGCCAACAGAACCCCACGGTGCTGCCTCCTCGTGCATCCGCACTTGGCTTTGTTCCCATCTCTCCTCCTCAGGTGCGTGGAGAATGGACAGGTGGCGGAGAATATCAGCAAAGAAGCCTGAGGGGCTTGTTTGCTGCCATGAATAGATTTAAAAACACTAAATATCAAAATATCCAAGCCTTTGGTGGGGCTCTGACAGGAGGGAGCTGCTGGGAAAACCCTGCTTGGGGGATGTACTGAGGGGATGTAATGAGGGGATAACCATGGGGAAGGCCAGGGTGGGATGGGGAGGCACCAGGGTATTTGGGCACTGCCAACACCACGATGCTGCCACGGAATATTCGCACCAGGCCAGAAAAGGAAACCTTGGAGAAAGCCCCCAGCAATGAAATCTGGCTCCAGGAATGAATCCTGGCTCCAGGAATCAAACCTGCCCTCGTGCCTGCTGTGCTCCTCAGCTCTGACCTCTGTCCTTGCAGGCTCTGTCAGGACTCAAATAAATAATCCATGTTGATTGAGGAATATTAATGGCATCGGGAGCTGTGTTTGCCTGGACAGGAATTAGCATGAAAGAGCCGCTCTGTCTGGGCCGGTGTCTCCTCTGCTTTTGCTTGGCTTGCTTTCCTGTAAGGGCGTAGCATGAAATATTTATCATCTCAGAATGGAGGATTAAACATAAATATTGAAATGAACTTGATTGGCTTTTGATCTGCTGAGAGAGCCCTTTGGCTGGCCACGCTCCAGCCACAACTGCCCCACTCGTGCATTATTCATGGTGGGATAGGTCAGGAAGAGGAGAGAGCTGGGGATATCGACCCGACAGAGGGCTGTGATTTAATAATCCCCGGCTCCTGGGGTCGAGGCAGGGAACCAGGGCAGACTCAGGAGCTCAGGCTTTGCTCTCAGTTTCAGTGGTGGCAATCCTGAGACATCCTTTTCTCACCCGGGGATGTGCATCCGTGTGGCCGGGCAGGAGGCGGCTTTCCCCGGGGACACGGTGCCCGGAACACGCTGTAGCCCCTGGGCTGTTGGAGGTGAGGCTGCTTTGTTTGCTGTCAACGCTTCCTGTAACCACAGAGATGCTTCTACAGCAGAGCAGGTCTCCTTTTCCCAACACCCAGGTACCCGAATGAGCAATTCTGCGGGAGAAAAATGCTCGGAGTGCGCGCTTTGCTACCTCTCTGGTTCTCGGTGAGCGCCTCAGACTGTTCCCTGCACACGCTGCCCCACTTCAGACCTCATTATTTTCATTACAACCAGGGTACAGGATGGCTCCCACAAATCCTCTCCTCTCCCACAGCTAATTCATGGAACTCAGAGCCTGAGTGGTTTTGGGTTCCTTGTCAGCGAGTGGTGCTGTGATTGAATTTATAATTTATTTGGTCAGGTTTGTAATTAAAGGAAGCGCTCTCCCGCTCTTTGTGGGTGGGTTTTCCCACCCGTGTCACGCTGCAGAGCAGCCCCAAATTGTTCAGTGCCGTGTTCAGCCCCAAAGCACAAGGGACAACACATTACTCCTCTTTTTTCTGGGTCACCCAATGCCAGGCATCATTTTGTTGTGTGGAATCACGACTCTGATTCTGCTGGGGTTCTGTTGGGAGAAAACATTTTGGAGAGTGCAGTCAACAGCATTGCGTACTCGAGTATTTCCTTTTTTCTCCTCTCTCCCCATTAATTACTGAGCAAACTCTGCTGGTTCCTCTGGGATCTGGCAGGATCCTTTCACCAGGGGCAGGCATGGAATGGTTTTCTAGAGGGGAGACTCTTGAGGAACCTCCAGATTTAACTTTTCCCTCCCGTCCTCTCCCACAGCGTCACACAGAAATTAAAATTGCTGGAGCCTTAAAGCACTTCCCCAGCCGAACCAGGGAGTTAATTATTATTTAATAGGAACAATTGGGCAAGGTTAAAAGCTGTGAAAGAAAAGAACGGGGAAATAATAAAAAGTTGAAATTGCAAAAAGAGGGGGAAGGAGAAAGATGCTGTTCTATAGTGTGGTTTTATATGGTGCAATATCTGCAGTGTCAAGGTGGAAGACAAGTAGAATGATCCTTCCTCCTTCCCTTTTCCTGCAGCTGTTCCAGGACAATGAAACTGCTCTTTTCTCCTTCAGAAGGACAGATAGGAGCCGGTGACCCTGCTAGTTTTGTTTCAGCCCGATTCGGTGGCCATGCAAATGCTTTGACTCCCTGTGCCTTGAAGAAATACACCACCAACCTTTGTGATGTTCTGCAAATCACATCCTAAAGCTCTTCTGGGCTCTGCTGCCCTGAAAAGTCAAATCCCTGCGGCGGCAGAGCCCATTTGTCCTGTGGCTGAGCAGCAAAGGGCCCAGCACGTGGGATTCCAGAGCCGGGGGGAAAGGGCAGGCAACTCCCCAGGCACCAGCACGGAGCAGGTAATTAAAAATGTCATAAAGCCTTAATGGGGGCTTCAGCCTCCTCTGCAGGGGGGGTTTTGCCCCTGTAAACAGCGATCGTTTGGCTGTGCTGAGAGAAGCCCAAAGGCAGTGACAAAGGTGTGTTGGGTGTGCTGAGCCATCCCCTCCTCGTCCCCAGCCCAGAGTGCCACATCCAGGTGTTCCACGGACACAGGGATGGGCACTCCAAACCTCCCTGGGCAGTTCCAAGGCCTGATCAGCCTTTCCATGAGGAAATTCCTGCTGCTGTCCAACCTGAGTCCCCTCTGGCTCAGCCTGGGGCCTTCCCTCTGCTCCTGTCCCTGTTCCCTGGGAGCACAGCCCGACCCACCCTGGCTGTCCCCTCCTGTCAGGGGCTTGTGCAGAGCCAGAAATTCCACCTGAGCCTCCTTTTCTCCAGGCTGAGCCCCTTTCCAGCTCCCTCAGCCCCTTCCCAGCTCCATTCCCTGCCCGGGACACGCTCCAGCCCCTCAGGAGGGTCTCTCCTGCCATGAGCTGGGCTCAGCTCTCATTCCACATTTCCCCTCCCTCACGGATGCAGAGCTGAACTGGTGTGTGAGTTCACAGACCTTGCTCAAGCAGAGAGCATGGCAATATTTTTACCAACAAAGGCTGCTCCTTCCTGAACTCCCCAACCTTTGTGTTTGTGCAGTGACAGAGGGGATTTGCCTCACCTGGCTGTTCAGAGCCACAAACACCTTCCCTGCTCTGTAGGCAGCGAGTCCCAGGCTCCTGGAGAACCTGCCCCATGCTGTTCAGCTTTTTCTCCTTGTGCAGCCTTTTTCTTTGCCATACACCCTGAATTCCGTGCCTCCAGCACTCACCTTGTCTGATTTCCCTCTCTGAAACAGGCAGGATGTTAAATGAAATGCCTCTTGGTCACTAAATCCGTGTTTACAGCTCTGGAACAGGCACAGAACCTGCTCTGCAGAATTGTCACCGTGTAAACAGACCGTGATAAGCAGCTGGGAGTTAAAGGCTTTGGGATGTATGGAAAGCTGTAATTTGCTGATTACCAGGGCTTGATTCTGCTTGGATGGAGATATCTATTCCCAAGCATCCTCAGAAACCTGACCCCTCTCCAAAGGGGCCAGATCAGAGGAGAACGCTGGGAGTGCAGGAGAAGGACCTGGAGCTGCAGGAGTTTTGACCCCTCGCGTTGGATTGGTTTGGGTGAAGATGGGACTGTGCTGGTGTGGTTGCTGCGTCTCCATCGTCTTGGAACCAGCTGAAGATCTGCTGAGCTCCAATAAGCTGAAGGAAGTGAATTATCTCACAACCCAAAAAGGACTAAAGTCTGAAGTGCTTTTCCTGCATTAGATTTCAGACATTTTTGATAAATTTCAATAAAATCCTGTTTTGTTTTTTTTTTTTTAATGTGTTTTTAAAAAGATTGGATGCGGCGCTCAGTGCCGTGGTTTAGTTGAGATGTTAGGGCTGGGTTGGACTCGATGATCTTGGAGGTCTCTTCCCACCCGGTGATTCTGTGATTCATGGAAAGCCACCAAAGGCATGCTGGCTTCTCTATCCTCTGGTTTCCCACTGCTGATTTGTTGGAGTTCCTCAGGAAGTCACTTTTCCCCCGTCTGGCACTTCCTTGGGGTTGTTGGCATTCCTCAGTGCTGATGCTCACAACCTGGTGCACATAAAATGTGGTTTTTCCTGGAGCTTCCACGGAGCTCTGCAGAATGGATTTATGTACTAATTTCACTGAGCTCTCCCAGACAGGATTTCTGTAGGGTGTGTGTTTGGTTCTGCACGAACATCCCCTTCACCCAAAGGTGTCTTCAGATGCTACCAGGCTTTATTTTAAATTATGCACCCGTTTGGGGAAAAAAAAAAAAAAAAAAAAAAAAAAAAAAGGAAAGAGGAGTCAGGAACATAAATTAAGCCTTCAAATGCATGTGCAGTTCTCTGTGACACAAACTTTGCTCTTGGGGTTTATGATGCTAATAAAATACTATTCACTGCTAACAGCTCTTTCCTTCCTGGCCTCGCAAACAGAGACAAATAAGTGCCTGTATTGGAGGAGTTCACATTTTATGTCTCTTTGCATCAATATGGCCCTGCTTTATTGACATTTTTAGGTAGAAAACTGGCTGGCCATGTCTGAACTATATTAACTATTATTTATTATTTGGGCCGAGGACCCAAACCCTCCTTGTTCTAGGTGGTTGTACATACAAATCAATACTATTTGTATCCCAAAAGAGACTCTAAATATCATGGGAGACAAGAACTAAGTGAGATAAAAAGTGCACGAGCAGCACGGCGAGCGCCGGCCTTGGGCTGTGAGGGAGAAACATCACCAAGGGTTTGTGGCCGGTTCCTGAGCATGGAGAAGGTGGCACAGGGGCTCCTGATCTAATTAACCCACAGATTAATGAGAATTAATGAGACCCAGGAGATGATCCCACCGTGTGACAGAAGAAGCAGCTCGCCCAAGCGCTGGTGTTTCACCAGGGCCTGCGCTGCCCCTGGTGTGCTCTTAGGTTTCATCCACCAGGTGTTCACAAGGGAACTAATTCGGGGTGATCAGCAATAATAATTTTGTGTCATGTGGAAGATAAATCACGTAAGGAGCTGCCTGAGCAGGTCAGCGTGGATGGGAGCCAGCGCCTGGACACGTGCCCTGGCTGGCTCCAGGACGGCCTGGGAGTTCCAGGACTGCTCTTCCTGGAAGAAGATGTTTGTTCTGTCCGTTTGTGGGATGTTTGTTCTTCTGTTGGAAAATCTGGAGTGGTCTGGTTGGGAGAAGACTGATGGGCATTTCACTGTGGTGGTTTGGTACCTCTTTAAGGGCATCCAGGTGGGTCCCAGACAATTTTCCAGGAGGAGCAGAGTGTCAGGAGTGAAGCCCCACATCAGAGAAGACGTGCTTTGAAAGACATTAGTCGGGATTTTCCATCAGAATTTTTGATCTCTCTAATCCAAAACAACTTCACACGACTTAGCCATAAACAGAACATTTCTTTCCTCTTGTTTCCTCGGCCAGCTCTTTGCTGGAACACTGATAAATGTCCCACCTGACCCAGAGATTCGTGGATGGAGCTGTGTGGGGAAACCACGGTGGGAACCCAGCGCAGAACCCAGCCCTCAAAATTAGATTAACCTTTAGGAAGAGCTCCTAAGGAAGTGGTTTGTCCCCTTCGAGGCACTCCAAAGCCCTGACAAAGAGACTTGGCTGTTTGAAGCGTTTGTCACATGGACAAGGAAGAGTCAAATGCAGTTCCTGGTGTTCAGGGAGAGGAACCTCTCCCCATGGAAGAACCTGTGGGAGATCTGCCTTCCCACCTTGTTGATTTCCCTGGATTTCACCTCCGTGCCGCTCCAGTGGGAACTGCCCAAGAGCCCCCAACAGGGAGGCTTGAGTCGGCCTGGAGTGTGTGATTTCCTTACGCCACAGAAATCTCTGCGCTTAATTTGCCAGCTTTTTAGGACCTGGACTAATTTCTAAAAATAGAGCTTTATTCCTCATGTTCACTTTCTAAAGGACAATGACAGAAGAGAGAGGGAGAGCGAGAGGGAGGCAGAACATGCCATAAACTGGGACATTTTGTTATCTCATTCCCTGCACATCTGGGAGCTCTTTTGGTACATAATTGCTGGCTAATGCTGCTCACGAGCTGCAGCCCCGTGCGCGGCCCCTCGGAAGCTGTCGGGATGTTGCGGCCCCTGCTCTGCAAATTGAGCGTGACCTCCTGGCCAGGTGTTCAGCTCTGAGAGGGAAACTCTGCGTTCTTTTCCCTTTGCTCTGTGAGATTCTGGCCAGGCCGCTGGGTTTGGAGGCTCTAAAAGCATCATTGCTCCCAAATTCCCTGCACTGGGTGGATCCTAAAGAGAATTCTGTGGTGAGGTCTTGCTGCTCTGCAACGCTGACGCTGGGCATTGGGGAGAATTCCTTCCTATGCCTGGATTTTGTCTGTAGAAAACATCATCTTATAACGACATGGAGAAATTATTCCATTTTTCTGTTATTTAAGGAAGGAAATCCAGCCCCAGAAATCAATCCAGCCACCTGGACGTGACCAAGAAACAGCCCCAGTGCGACATTTTTCCCTTTCTCTTCTCTCACCAAAATGAAAAGAATCTCCGCAATTCAAAACATTTTGTTGAATTTCCTGACTCTTCAAATGCCATCGAAACAGAACTTTTAGAGGGGGAAGCCTACTTAAGATTCTTCCCTACCTTTCCTTGGGATTGTGTTAAGTCTTAACTGCATAATCCCAAAATTTTGGGGATCCTCATCCCAAGGAGGGGCAGGCTGGGGATGGCTGCAGGCAGCTCCCAGGGAGACACGGAATATTTGGAACATATGGCGGCAGATAATGGATGAATCCAGGGCTAAAGCAGAGATGATTGAGTAAACTTCTGCCACCTCCACCTGGAAGTGGTGTCTGTCCACGCCACACGGCGAAGGTGATAAATTGTAGTGAATTTGTGATCTGGAGCCATCAAATTTCCTCGCCGTCTTTCTTAACCTTGGGACAAATTAAATCAAGTTCTGCTGCGAAGCCTAAAGACATAAAATTCGTTAGCTGTAACAGCACATCCTGCCAAGCAGTCAGAACTGCCTGGTATTAATTACTTTATTCTCTAAGTTAAATAAATGATGTGATATCTGGATTCAGGGGGAAGCCACCCAGGAGTATATAAAGGATGTGAAGATTTTCCTGTCAATGAACATCCAAACTCTGTTGCTAATTTGCTGTGGAGGGAAATAATTGATTCTAAAGTGCCTCCATTCCTGAGTGCCAAACAGGAACATCATTGACAGGGCACCTGGAGTGGTGCATCCCAGTGATAATGGGATTTGTGCTGGGTGCTGGCGTGGCTGCTGCGGGTCCCACAGGTTTTCCTCTTCTGGAATAAGCATCATCCCAGCCTGTGGACCCCTTGGCTCTGCTCCCCGGCTGCCGTTGGTTTCCCTCAGCTCTGAAAACACAAATCCAGGGATGAAAATCTCCTCACTCGCCCCACATGAACCCAGCTGGGTCCAAAGATCCTCGCAATGAGGGCAAAGTCATCCCCACTGCTCTGGCTGTGGACTGGAGATCCCTGCCCTGATTTCTCTGAGGTTCTCCCTACAAGAAGTGTCTGGCAAAGAGACCCAAACCCAGCTGACAGAAAGTGCACACTCCTGGGTTGTTCAGTGAATCACTACCCCACTGAAAAATAAATAAATAAAAAAAAACCCCAACAAAAAAAACCCCTACACATTATTTTGAATTCAAATTTGCCTGCCTTTAGTATCCACTAAGAGATTCTGTCTCTGCTCATCTCTGCCAGGTTAAAGAGCCCTCAGCATCTGATAGTTTCTTCCTGTGAAAGTGTTTGTGTGCTATAATCAAATTACCCTTCGAATCTCTTCCTGATCAGTTTAAGGAGATTAATCTTTTCACAGTCTCCATTCCGAAGCCGTTTATTTCCACGAGCCTGAGTCTCTCACAGCACAGACACTGCAAACATGAGCAGCGCTGTTAAACTGAGCTCAGAAACAGCCCAGGGCTTGGGTCAGGCCCTGTCCCGGTTCTCCACCCAGGCTCTGGCAGGGCAGGAACAAGCCCAGGACATCACACCAGTGAGGAACTGGTCAGAGAACCCAACACCTGCACCTGGTTATGGGGGAAACCTGTCAGAAGCAGTGGTGGGATTGGAAGCCAAATTTCAGGTGCAGCAACACCTTCCTGACACAAAGCTGGCATCCCTGAGCCTGGGGAAAGCAGGCAGAGAGCTCCTCACACATCCCGCTCTGAAACGCTTCCTCACTGCTCCCATGGCTCAGGTCAGCTTCCATCTGTCATTCCTTCCCTCCCTGGTGGAAGATGGAGAGCACCTACTGGGGGAAAGGTGCTAAATGGCCGCCTGATTTATTATCTTCATTATTTTACTGAGGCAGCCGTGCCTGGCGTTACCCTGTGGGGAATGTTTGTGTTCGGTCCCTGAGCTCAGCTCTGCACCCACAGCTCGGTGTTTCTGCTGCCATTTCCTGCCGTGGCCGCTTTGTCCAGCTTCTTAAATCCAAAGCAAAGCTTTTAGACAACTGGAAGAAGGACTTTTCATGAAGACCGTACTAAAAGGACTAAGAATTGGGGCTATTTTTAGAAAGGGCTAAGTATTAAAGTGCAAATAAAAAGGCAGGAGGTGAGGTGGGCAGGGGAGCTCAGCTCGTTAGCACGTCCTGCCCTGAGCACCACTGCACCCTTGCTCTGCTAAACTTAATTTATACTGTAAAAAAGGGAGGAGGAGAGTTTAAAAAAATAAGAAAAAATTCAAAATCTCAATCCTGCCAGATGCTGAGTGGCAGGAGCTGGAGCTGCTCAGCCCCTCTCAAACACTCCTCTTCCTCCTCCTCCTTTATTGTCAGCTCCTCTGCAGAGCTGGCCATAAAATAGGCAGGAGATTCCAATAAAATAAAACCATTTCCAGGGGTTACAATAGGGATATTTCATTGTACAGAGTCATCCCAGAGGGAGAAACCCTGTGGAGAAAGGGAGAAAGGTGTTCTGGCAGAGGAACACGGAGCTCCTCCAGGCAGAGGGATGGAGGTGACAGGGGTGGGACAGATCCCTGAGCTGCCGTCCCAGGGGCTCCTGGCTGTGCCAGCGTCACTCAGGGTGAGCAGGCTTTGAGAGGAGGAGCGTTCAGACCTTAAATCATCCCCCAAATTACTGCCACACGTCCTGGCTCAGCACTCCTGGCCTTATTTATAGCCCAGGCAGCAGACGGCGTCTCCTTGGAGGTTTGGAAGCTGAGAGTGAGCCGCAGGTACAAAGTGCTGCACCGCACCTCAGGTGATGGAAAAGCGAGGTGTGGTCGCTGCCAGCTCCCTCTGAAGATGCCTGGGAAGAGGAGATCTCCTCCCAAAGGGCTGCTGCGTCTCAGGTGGGTTCCCCCAGGGATTGAGTCCCAGCTTCTGCTGGTCCCAGAGTTGGAGTTTGAGGATCCTGGTGGATCCCTTCTCATTCAGGACATTTGATGGTTCCTGGGCATGTGGCAGATGAGTGTCCAGCTCCTCAAGGAACAGGACATGATGATAAAACCTGGACTGGAGCAATCTTCTACTCCAGCTGTGGGACATGGCCTTGAGTGTCCAGCTCCTCAGGGAACACGACGTGGTGATAAAACCTGGACTGGAGCTGTCTTCTACTCCTGCTGTGGGACATGGCCTCGATCCTTGCTGCAAGCTCAAATCCCAATCAATGGCATTAATTAACGGCAAGAGCAGCAGCTCAGAGCTGCTCAGGTGTGTGTGCGCTTCGGCAGCCCCAGGCCATGAGATCCCAGCGCAGGGATTTCCACGGCGGGGCTGTGCAGGACTGCCGGCGAGGGGCAGGCTGAATCGGGAGCATCATTTCCATCTTAAACAGAGACTCGAGCAGCAGGATGAGTTGGAGAGAGTCCCGCAGTCCTTCAGGAGGCACCTCGTGCCCATAAACAGGCTCCCCCCTCTCTCCAGAAGCCATAAAACCCTGTGGTAACGACCGTCGTGACAACCATAAACCTGTTGTTTCCATTCCCCGTGATTTACGGAGCTGGCGGGAAAGGTGGGGCTGCTCTTTTATTGGGATGATCAAATGTTTGCAGAGGGAAAATACAATCTGCGTTCCTCCAAGGCTGCTCTTATACAGTGAATCATGAATACATTTCCTTTCCCATTAGCAGTTTAACATCGTAGGACACAGAAACACTTCTTCAAAGTGAATTTCTTTTTTAAGCAGCGCAAAGTCCCGGCTGTGGGGGAGGGAACGCACAAGCCTTTGTAGCATTGGGGGAAGCTGGGCCAGAACCTCCACAAAGCAGCATTTTCCTGCTCTGGGCACCTGGGAGAGAGATAAATACCCATGCTGCCCTTGTGAGGTGCTGCCCACGTGCCCGGGCAGTGGAGCAGCCTCAGCAGGCACAGGACAGCTGAGGAAAGAGGACTTTGGTCCAGAGAGAAAAGAGGATGAAGGAAAACAAATCCTTTGAGTCTCTCATGTGCTGGATCATCCAGGCACATGCAGAGAGGAGATGAATGATGCGTGGAGCTGGGGTGGATTTAGCCTGCCATTACCTGGCCATTTCTCTGTGTTAAATACTTTTCCCTGTTTTCTGCTGGGTTAAAACTCCACACAGGTACTCGAGAGGTACCGTATTTAATAGCTGCAAAGGTGCGATCGAATACAATTAATAATAGTAATTGTAGTGGCCAGCACGCTGATGTAATTGACCTAAATGTTCCTTACTAATTAGAACAGCTCCAGTTCAGAAATCGTTCGCAGCTCCGAGCGGTGCTTTGTGCTGGGAAAAACAAGCTGTCCTCGATCTGTGACACACATCAGTGTTCACACAGGGCAGATCGGATTTTACTGTTATGTTTATTTGCCTTTTCTGGGAGTATTAGAGCTGGCTGGACCTAAGGAAGATGCTCTGGGGGTGCTGTGGGTTTATCTTTTTCATTTGGATATTCCCCTCTCTCTTGGGTCACGAGTTTGGGGCTCCCTTCAACACTGATCACACTCCCACTGAATTAAATGATCTGAGATCTCTCCCTTAAATCTTTCTCCATCTCACATCTTGTGTTGTCATTTATGCTTCTGCAAAATGAATATGAAACTCGTCCATGAAAGTGAAATGAGAATTCCTGCTTTATTTCTGATTTATGCACTGATGAAAATTGTCAGGGAATGTGCAAAGCAGAATCAAGCTGGGCCCAAAGCGTTTGTGGCTGCAAATCCCCATTACAGCAGCACCAACACAGCATCCCCATCCACTGATCTGGGATGTGACAGGACCCAGGATGTGACAGGATCTGGGATGTGACAGGATCCGTGATGTGACAGGATCTGGGATGTCACAGTTTCCGGGATGTGACAGTGCTCAGGCAGTGACAGGATCCAGGTTGTGAAAGGACTTGGGATGTGACAGGATCTGTGATGTGACAGGATCTGGGATGTGACAGGACCCGGGATGTGACAGGATCCAGGATTTGACAGTGCCCAGGCAGTGACAGGATCCAGGTTGTGAAAGGACCTGGGATGTGACAGGATCCGGGCTGTGACAGGATCTGGGATGTGACAGGACCCAGAATGTGACAGGATCTGGGATATGACAGAATCTGGGAAGTGACAGGACCCAGGCTGTGACAGGACCTGGGCTGTGACGGGATCCAGGATGTGACAGGATCCAGGATTTGACAGTGCCTCAGCAGTGACAGGATCTAGATTGTGACAGGATCCAGGCTGTGACAGGACCCAGGCTGTGACACGTGGCTGGCTCAGGCACTGTGAATTTGGTGATTGACGGCAGCACAGCAGAGTTTGATGTTAAACGCTGTCCCAGTGCTGCACCAGGCCTGGGGCAGGGCGTTTGCAGCCTTGTCCCTGTGCAGGGTCCTCTCCCTGCCCAGTCAGCCCCACAGGAGCAGCCAATTCCTCACTGGGAAAGCGCCACTGGGACAAGTGGGACAGTGACATTGTGCCAAAGAGTGGCATCACCATCACAGCTTCTGCTCGAGCTTATCCTGACAGTGTTCTCACCAGCCTTAGGTCAGACAGGGATTTTTGGGGCCACATCCCTGCCTGGCGTTAATCAGGATTGCTGGAGGTGGAGCAGCTGGGACAGAGGCAGCTGAGCATGGCTGTACTCCCCAAAAACTGAGTGTGCAGCAGGACACAGCCACCCCTGAGCCAGCATCTCTGCACCCCCAGACAAAGCAGCATCCCCTTCCCTTCCCGGAGCAGAGCCCGGCTGAGGTGAGAGCAGCCCCTGCTCCTGCACAGATCCCCGGGAGGCAGCGCAGCTCCAACTGCCAGGGAAGAGGAAATCTCAGCTGGGCAGGAAAATCAAAAAGGAGCAGTTAAAGGCCTTGGCAGTTGGTCGCCCAAAGCGACCGCAAACATGTGTCTCACCCTGGTAGGTCTCATCAGCACAGCTCAAATGTCAGCTCGTGCTGACAAGTGAGAGAGAGGAAAGCAAAGCTGCTCTTGCTGGAAAATAATGAGAGCTGCGAGCAAGGAGGGAGCAGAGAGCAGTCCCAGGCGGGTCGTGTCCCACTCGGGATCCTCCTCTCCTGCTGTTCTTCCAGCTCTGCTCGTTCTGGGCGTTATAAAAGTGCTGGGTTTGCAGCAGCACTGCTGATCGCAGCATAAATGCCTGGGAGGGGAAAGCTCAAACCCCTCCAGCAGCTGCTGTGCAGCCGAAAAAGGTTTGGCAGAAACCACTGAGCACCGATCCAGAGAGGTTTTTTAGGAGATAAAAGCTCCGTTCCCAAATTTGACACGCACTCCTCTGCGTGGTCTCTGGGAATTTCTCTTCATCCCTTTCTGCCTGAGTTCTCCAGGCTTAATGAATATTGGAGGGGGTTTAGGAACTGCTGATCCTGCTCTGGGGCCATGTAACACTGGGAAAAACCACACAGGGACGTGGCACTTCGTGATGTGGTTTAGTGACCACGGGGGTGTTAAGTCAGAGGTTGTGTTTGATGATCCTGGAAGTCTTTTCCATCCCTAATGATCCAGGCAGCTTGGGTGGACTAGGACAGCTGAAAAACCATCCCTGCTGCACGTCTGGATGCTCCCTCTCCATCCAGGATTCCTCCTGGATGAACCAGCAGGTGCAGCTCACACAGCCCGTGCTGGGCTCGCTCTGTTTCCTTCCACCACCACACACCTGCTTTATCCTCCCCGGCTCGCAACACATTTCAGGCAGAGGCTGAGGTGCAGCAGAAAGGAATGTGTGTCCAGGACAGCAGGTGGAGGCCAGGGACACCCTCTCTTCTTCTCTCCTCCTCTCTCTTCCAGCCCAGGGCTTTGTTAATCCCCTTCCCACCCCTGCACTCAGCTGGGTAACTGCTCCCTCTCCTACAGAAATATGTGCTGTGTCCTCACTGCATTAAGCATTGGCTTCGAGTGAATTTCTCTCACAAGCAGAACTAATAAAAGGACTAAAACCTGCCAGGTTCCACTTGACAAATGGCTGGAAGGAGGATATCTCCCCGCTTTTAGTGTTTGCAGTGATTGATCAGGGCGGGCTCGGAAGCAGCTGACCTGTTGAGGGTTTCCAGAGGGGAGGGGATGATGGAAGGAAGATAATGCTCCTTTCTGGTTGATCACTGTAATTTTTGCTTTTCAGCAGATAACACATCCAGTGTCCAGAAATCACCACCTGTGTTTTGGAACTCGCCCAGGAGCTGCCATTTCAATCCGTGTGTGCATCTGTCTGCTCAGCTCACCCTTCCCAGGCTGGCACAGGCTGCAGGTGCTGCTGCAGGCGCACACGGAGGGACAGGCTCATCCCAGCGTGCTTTATGGTGCCCAACAGGTCACACCAGAGCCTGGCATCAATCTGCCTGCATCCAGGCACTTCCTTCCAGTGAAGCTCTGTCAGTCTCTCCTGAAAGCTCTGAAAGCCCAGAGACGGAGGAGTTTTTGCTCAGCTGGAGGTGGGGGAAGGAGCTCTGGAGCAGGGAATCCCAGCCCATCTCTGGTCAATGCAAACTGGCTGAGGTTGGATGTGGTCCCTGCCCGAGGCTGAAGGGACGGAACCCCCAGTTGTGCCAGGTTTCCTTTAAAGAAAGTCCTGAGTTCTGGCTTTCAACAAAAATCTGAGGAGCTACACTCCTCCCACAGGTACTGGGGGCCCTGGAGAGTTGTGAAATGTCCAGGTGACCTGAGCTGCCTCGGCTCAGCCAGGCAAGGTGGGGCAGGGACAGAGCCTTGGGATCTGCTCTGTGAATTAACTCATCCTGTAGATTCTTCTCGTCAAATCCATCTGCATGCCACAGTGACAGTTATTACTTATTTATCTAAATAAAAAGAAGCGATCAGCTAAGAGGAGATGCACCGTGACCTCGTTGTGAAAGCTGCTCTTTGCTTGTTGGGGATTTCAGACATTTCATCTCCCTGGGGATCAGGGCTGCGCTGAGTCCTGGCTCTTCCTCGAGATGGTTGTGCAGGTGAACGCCCTCGTGTTTAATTGGCATCCTATTTATTGTTAAAGTTGCTCTTTTTGGGTTTTTTCTTCCCTTCTCTGTCCAGGAGGGAGGATCTGGTTCAGCAGTCGGTCACAAGAGATTAGCAAACAAGCTAAGAACACTTGCTCTGGAGCGTTTGAGAGCAGGCAGCTCTTCCTGACCCCTGTCTCTCCTCCCTCCTGCCCAGCAGCTTTCCCTGACTGCATTAGGAATCTTCATGGAGCCTTCCTGGAGGTGGATTTTCCCAGGGAGTCATCAGCGCTGCTGCCTGATTTGTCATTTTGTGCAGTGGATAAAAGCAATTTCATGTTCGACTCCGAAACCCCTTGTTCACTTTATGAATAACTCCTGTAAGTATCGCTTCAGAAGCCGATCCAGCAAAGTGACAGGGAAGGGATACTCCTGGGATGTCCAAAAAAAATAAAAAAATTTAAAAGGGAGACCAGATTGTGTCTGCAAGGCGAATGCCTGGGGGTGTTTTTGTGAACTCCTGTTGTGTGGGAGGGAGAGCAGAGCAGGCACTGGAGCCCCGTGCCTGGCACACTTCTCCACTTCTGCAGCTTCTCTGGTG
The DNA here is from genome assembly GCA_022316685.1 of Progne subis subis. Taxonomy (NCBI): domain Eukaryota; kingdom Metazoa; phylum Chordata; class Aves; order Passeriformes; family Hirundinidae; genus Progne; species Progne subis. Next base: position 65,664 of record JAKJHU010000350.1, on the reverse strand, counting down.
TCCCTGTGCCCCTCTAAAGCCCAGAGCCGAGCTGCCAGCCCAGGTGAGCTGTGCAGGGGGGGAGCTGCCACCACGGTGTCACCACGGGTTCGGTGCCACCCTGTCAGACCCATCAGTGCTGGGTCATTTCCGAGCAGAACATCAGCACCTTCCAGCTCAGCTGATCCACTGCTGGCCCCGACTGAGGTCAGCGACAATTAATACTGCATCCTCATTTAGGAGGAAGGATTCTGGTTTTTCTCCCCTCTCCTGCAGCCGCTGGGACTGAGCATGATTGACTCCCCACCCCTGGAAACATCCCAGGCCAGGTTGGACAGGGCTTGGAACAACCTGGGATAGTGGAGTAGATGACAGGGAGTGGAACATGATGATCTTTGAGGTCTCTTCCACCCCAACCCACCCTGGGACTCTCATTCCTATCAGCAGTTGTTTGTGTGCTCACCTACTGCAGGTTTCTCGTTGAAACACCCGTGTTTAACTCCAGGATCCGTGCCCTGCTGAAGGGAAGCTCAGCTCTGGCAGCTCTCTCCATTTTTAAATGTCACGATAACCTCCCTCATTCCTTGCTGAGACGTGAATCCTGCACAGTCTGCTGGGACCTCCCCACATATTCCTGCAGCTGCAGGGACTTGTCCTGGCTTCTGCTCCGCTCTTGAGGAGATGTTGATGCGTTTACTTGCAGTTGCTGAAGCAGAGAATGTGAAGAGATCCCCTGGCCCTGCCTGCTCGCAGTAGTTGGTCACTGAAGCACATGCAGATTTTCGCTTTTTCGGATTTATTTTTTTCTCTTTTTTTGTGCACAATTAAGCTTAGACTGAGATAACTGTGTCCAGCTGGGCTTTGGCATCAGCTGGAAACTCTCCAGGCTGGTGCAATCGTTGGTGCCTGCAGTGCTGGGAGGGTTGGGGTGCAGGGAGGGGAGCCCAGCACAGCCTCTCCACTGGCTCAATTTATCCGACTTTCCTTGGGGTGTCTCCTTGCACCTCCTTGTCCTGTGAGCACCTGGGTGCTTCTTCAGCTGCTGCTGGACAAGCAGGGGATCTGAAACAATCCCTGGGTTTGCTCCTGCCTGGGTGGGAGTGGGAGGGGACCACTGGGGTCCTACAGAGGGGGAAAAGGTGACTGCTCATCCTTTTCTCTTTCAGAAAGAAAAGGAAGGGAGGAAAATATGAAGTACTGGAAAGCCCTTCAACCAACCTGAGCCAAATCATGAGAGGTGTGTGTTTGAATCCTTCCCCTCAGGTGGCATGGGTGGACCCCGAGCTGGTGACATTTCTGCCACGTGTCCCAAACCCACCTGGCTTTTATTAAAAGCCCACCTCTCCCAAGTCAGGCCCTTGGGGTGAGCTGTGAGGAGGGGCTGGGGAAGGACTCAGCTTAAGGAGTGGCTGCTCATGGAATGCTGTCAGCATTTCTTTAAGATGCCAGAGGCTTTGGGATTAATGACACCTCCCATGGCTGCCTGGCAGCTTCACCTTAACGCCTTGAGCACACTTACATGTCGTTATCAGAGGGCAGGAAAATGTCATTGTCCTCCCGTTGTCCCCCAGGGAATCGGGGCTGATGGGATCCTCTGGAGGAGCTGGAGGCTGTGCTGGCAGGCAGGGGCTGAGCTGTGCTCCACACGTCTCTGCTCCAGCAAGTGGAACTGAAGGGATTTACTCCATCATCCCCCCTGATTCCGGGCGAGCTGCTGGGTAAACAAGGCAAAGGCAAGGCTGGGGTGAAGCCACACAGCTCAGGTGGCTTTTTGGAGCCGATCTTCACAACCTTGTTTGTGTAGCTGCGCTTGCCAGCGCCTCTGGGCACAGCCTTTGAAGGTCCTCTCCTGCTGCAGGTGATTCATGAGGCAGCTCGAGGTGAACCTTTCTGGCAGGTTTTGTTTCCTGTTCTGGGCAGACCTTGGAGCGTCAGGTTTCCACCCACCCCTTGCAGCGAGCAAAAGCCCTGCGTTTATGACTTCCCCTGAGGCACTGGGGATGACGGATCAGGCAGTTCTGACCAAAAAATGGCACATGAAGTGTTTGCTCCTTGAGGAGCTGAGTAACGCGCTAATGAGCGCAAGACAGATCCTGCTGCTTCCCATCCGATGGGAATTAATCGTGCCTGTGCTGGAGCAGAACCAGCCTTGCCTGCTCATGCATTGATTATGGCTTCACTTTCCAGAAAGTACAATTGAGCTGAACTTTTCGTGGAGTTCGAGCCAGGAGCGATGCAGTCAATGAGAACTGCACCAAGAGCCGCGGCGCGAGCGAGCGCCCAGCCAGGGCTGAGCTGCTGCAGTGTCCCGTGGTGATCCCGGCGTTCCCAGCTCCCTCCAGGCGCTGCCAAAGGGTTTGTCTTTGATGAACCGAGTTGCTTGGCTGAGTTCTGGGCCTTGGCACGGCCTGGTGTGTGTCAGGGGAAGGACTTCCCAAGGCTGCCCTTGGGTGCTGCCAGTCCTGCTCTGGATTTGGGGCGAGGACCTCGGGAAGGGGTTCCTGGAGCGCTGAGTGTGGGACCTGCGCTGTCCTGGGCTGTGAAACCTCAGCAGGGGCTCTGAAAGGGGAATCAGCACCAGGGCTGCCTGAAGGAGCCTCCTTTGGGCTCTTTGGTTGCTGGCAGAGGTTTAAAAATGCTTTTTATTTAAGTAGGGAGGATGACCCCTTAAATCCAACAGTTTATTGCCCTGAGGAGCCCTGATGGCTCCAGCTGCCAAGGCAGGGGTTGGGGTGGGTAAAGCCCACTCTGAAAAGCAAAGCTGGGCTTGGCTGAGCTGAGCTGAGCTGGGCCAGCCCCTGACTTGCTCCCAGCCCATGAATCAAAGCCCAGCTCCAGCACTGCAGACCTGCCCACAGCCCCATCACTTATTGCTTAACAAGTGCATTAGTGTAAATCAAGAGGCATGTTTCAATTATCTAATAGAAGAATTATTGATCCACGCTCTCCTCCTGAATGCTCAAACGTTCCAGGAGGAGAAGCAGTATTTGTATGTGCTATAAAAAAGCTGGAGTGTGCTTTTATGTTTCAATTAGGCGGTGCTTGGAGAGCTGGTGCAAGGTGTTTTTGTAGGAGCAGCTGTGGCCAAAAAGTGACAGGCACAGAGTCACTGCTGGTCCCCAGCGCTGATTTTGGGGTCAGCAAAGGACAGCAAGAGATGAAATTCCCCTTAGCTTGCTGTGCAGGGAAGGCCAGGGCTTCGCTTTCAACTCGTTGTCCACGGAGAAGTGCAGCTATTCCTTAAAATGCCAAATTCACTTGAAGTGTATCAAATCAGATGAATTTTCTTATATCAAATCAAACCAATTTTCTTCTCCTTTTCCCTTCCTCGTGGTTCTGATGGCTGGGGGGAGGAAGGGGATTTGTGCTTCTTGTGTAAGGAGCCCTGGGCATCTGGCTGATGCAACAAACATCCCACAGGAGAGTTAATTCCAAGTGGAATTATTCCGAACCTTTGGCTTTCACTCCATTGTCCGTGGTGACTGCGTAAAATGCCATTGAGGGATGTTCTTTTCTCCCTTTGATATAAAACATGGGGCTATTTTAGAAACTTAAAACTCATCCCAGAGTCTTCTCAGCACTTCTTTTCAAAGCAGCTCAGCTCAGCTGTCAGCCCCCAGCTCCGCTTTTAATTAAAATAGGTTTGTAGCCTTCCCTGACAAGCAAACATCTACAGTAAGTTCCAAACTATAGAGCAATCCTTCTCAGCTTGAGGATGCCACATCAAATGTCGCTTGGCACCTCTCTAGGACAGCTCTCTATGTTTAAGAATAAATATACAAATAAAGCTGTCACCTGAAAAGTTGCTGAAAACACTTTTCTGGGACAAGGAGCTCAGATGAGACATAGTAGCAGCTGCCTGTACTTCCTGCAGTCCCAAAAATCTTTCTGGAGACTCCGTGGCCCTGAGTTTTTTTTTTTTTTAATTCCCCATTGTGCAGAGTGACACAACTTGTGAAACGGGGTCACTGGGATCTGGGGGAGCCCTGAGGCAGCCGAGGGGTCCTGGGCCAGCAGAGATTTGCAGTGGGGATTGCTCAGCCCCCCTCAAAACAGGGCTGGGGTGACCCCCAGGGACCCCCCCCAGGAATGGGATGGAAGTACAGGGAAACGTGGGAACAGCCTGTGCTGGGGAACTTGCACAGAACACTCCTTGTGGTTTGAGCACTTGGCTGCCAGAGCAGGATTTCCCTGCTGGAACGAGGCACCTGCTGAACCTGTCACTGCTTTCATGTTCTGCTTATTGAAAGCAGAGAAACCCTCCGAAAGCAAATAAGATTAACTCCAAACAAACACGTGGCACAGAGCAGCAAATCGTGCTGCGGGTTCATCGCTGCCACCATCATGAACAAGTTTCTTCTCCCAGCCTGGCTGCTGCTTGGTGTGTTTTTCAGTGTTTAAAGTTGTTTTTTTAAGTCTCCCAAAAGTCTCAGGGTTAGGGGAGGCTGCTCTCACCCTGTTTCGGGGGTCGGGCTGGGCTTCTTTAAAGAAGATTGACCTAAAATAAGCAATGGGATCACAGACCTCTGGATGTGGGGTTAGGGACTTGCTGCTGCAGCCTGGGTACCTGGGATGGATGTGTGGGAGTTGCTCAGCTTCAAGGGGCTAAAATGGTCCAGCCTGGAGTGGCAGAACTGTCCCCAGGTGCCACTGCCAGGGCAGCACTCCCTGCAGCACTGGCAGGGAAGGGGGCTTGTGCCCATTTCCCAGCCGGAAACCTGTGCACTGCCAAATATTCCGACTCCCAGCCAACCCTCACCCCGACTTCTTGCACCCAGGGTGGGTTTGTGGCTTTGAGCCGCATTTTTGGGCGCTGCCCAGCAGGAACTACCCAGATCCCTCCTTCTCCCACCGTTGTGAGCCCTGCAGCAATCATTCCACACCCTCCCATGGAGCAGAACCTCCTCCAGGCTGAGCTGTGGGGTAAATCCATCCAATTGGGAAACATGAGGAGAGGACAGCAGTTGGATTTTCCCTCTGCTGTTTACACGCCGCTTTAATTAGGAGGCCGCCTTCGATTAGCTGAAGAAAACCCAAGGTGTGCCGATTGAAATTAATTCCCCTCTCTCCGTTTACCCTTTGTGAAAAGTTTGGGTGGCTCGTTCCCAACTGGAATGTGGGCGGCGCCGGGAGAGAAATCAATTCTCCTACCAGCTCTGACAATCAGCGGTGTGGAATTAAGTTGTCACCCAGGCCCCCTAATCCTCGTGTCTAAGTGCATGTTGGGCTGTTTGCTGAGGCAATTACAGGAACCTGGTTCCTCTCCCTCCCTGATTTCTCTTATTAGAAAACACTTAAGGGCACAGCTCCCTGTGACACGTTGTCACCAGGGAGGGACGGAAGTTTCAGAGGACAGAAGTAGGACATGTAAGAGCAACATGAACTGGTAGGAATCAAGAAGCTGTTTGTGAGCCATTTACTTACTTAGCCCTAAAAATAGCCGGGGTTTTATGTGAAAATAGGGCTGTGATTGAAATCAAGCCCTAGACATGAGGTAATGGGGAAAGGGGGGGGCCAAAGAGAGATGCAGTCAGGTGTTCTATAAATAGCTCTGCTGGCCTCTCCAGGGATGGGGCAGGGGGTTTGGCTGTTTTCCTGCTGGGGCTGGAGGGGTCACTGAGGCTGGAGGAGCTGCCCTGGGCTGCAGCAGAGTTTGCTGAAGGCAGTGGGAGCACCTGCAGGTGCTGGGACTGAAATCCATGGGGATGATCCCCATCCCTCAGATCCCAGCTGCAGGCTCCCATCTCCTGGCCAGTGCTGTCCTCGAGGTGCTGTGTGCAGTCCTGGGCTCCTCACGACAGCAGGGACAGGGAGCTCCTGGAGCTGAGGAAGGGCCTGGAGCAGCTCCCTGCCCAGGAAAGGCGGAGGGAGCTGGGGCTGAGGAGATGCTGAGAGGGGCCCTCTGCCCTGGGTGTCCCTGGGTGACCCTGAGTGTCCCTGAGTGTCCCTGTCCATCCCTGTCCATCCCTGAGTGTCCCTGTCCATCCCTGTCCATCCCTGTCTGTCCCTGTCCATCCCTGGGTGTCCCTGTCCATCCCTGTCCATCCCTGGGTGTCCCTGTCCATCCCTGGGTGTCCCTGTCCATCCCTGTCCATCCCTGGGTGTCCCTGTCCATCCCTGTCTGTCCCTGTCCGTCCCTGTCCATCCCTGTCCATCCCTGTCTGTCCCTGTCCATCCCTGGGTGTCCCTGTCCATCCCTGTCCATCCCTGAGTGTCCCTGTCCATCCCTGTCCATCCCTGTCCATCCCTGTCCATCCCTGTCCATCCCTGAGTGTCCCTGTCCATCCCTGGGTGTCCCTGTCCATCCCTGTCCGTCCCTGTGTGCAGGGGGGGTCAGAGCAGGCCCAGGCTCTGCTCCAAACCCAGCAATGGCACCAGAGGAAGGAGCAGGAGCCGATCCCAGGAACTCCCCCTGCACAGGAGGCAGAACTTTACTGTGGGCACTGGAACAGAGCCCAGAGAGGCTGTGGATCCTCCCTCCCTCGCTGGGGATATTCCAGAGCCCTCTGGACACACTGCTGTGCTCTGGGGTGGCCCTGCTGGGGCAGGTGACCCCTCTGTGTGACCCACTCGGGGGTTCCAGGATCCTGTTCCAACCCTCCTGCCACAACGAGACACTTTGCAAGTCGAAAGGTGCTGAGTAACTTCTCCTGGAAGCAGCTCTCTGCAGCACAACCTCTTCGATCTCCTGTTTCCATCTGCTCTTTTATAGCTCCAGAGCTGCAGCGTTGAAGTTTTTAACTCCAGGGGTGACATTTGGGTCCTTTCAGGTCCCTCAGTGTTGGAGCAAGCCCAGCAGCCTGGCTGGGAGCCACGGCCAAGCTGTGCCTCTCACCCGAACCTGCACAGGAGCACTCCAGGGAGGGCACTGAGAGGAGCAGATGGAATTCAATCCCTGCCCAATGCAGGCTTTTAAACAAAAGAGGGCTCGTGTGTAACGTCACCGGCTCTGCCCACGCCCTGGGGAATTCACCCCGCGACACTCGGACACTTTCCCAGCTTCTCCTTGGAGCTGAGAAGCAGAACCATGCTCTTGCCACGCTGCAATTAAAGGAATTCACTGCTCCCCGTAAAGCCCAAACCCTATAAAATACAGCTGTTCTCTCCCGCTGGGTTTAAAAAGAAATGGCTTCCCAGAAAACGGCTCCAGGTGTGCGTCTGTGCCGGAGAGGCTCGTGAATGCACGTTGGAAAGGCCGTGGAAATATTTTGGCAGATGTTGCTGCTGGGCCAGGGGATGCTGCTGCAGGGAACGAGTTTCTGAGGGGAGGGGATGAGAGCTGTGGCTGTGAGGGGACAGCCCGTGCCCAAAGTCCTCCTAAGAGAGCACAGTTTGGTCAAAATTCGGCTCGATGATCCTGGAGCCCTCTGCTTTTGTGGGTGTGCAGCCCAGCCAAAGCAGGGCACAGCGTGCTGGCAGCAGCCTGGTCTGCTCCTCCTTCAGATATGTTTGAAATCGAGGAGCTCCACACCCCTGCAACCAGGGGGAGCGGGAGGCAGCAGAGACCGAGCCCAGCTGTGCTGGTGCTAAATGGGATTTATGACTTGTGACCTTTTTTCAAGTGAGAATCATTGATTTTTTTGCATTATTTTTTTTTTTTTTTCCCCCCTTCATAGAATTTCTCCTCCTTGAAACAGAACGGGTTGCCTGAAGCACCCAGGGTTTCCCAGGGATGCCAGGCCCTTGCTCCCTGGTGCCCTGAGCACGGGGGATGCTGTGATGTGTGGAGCTGTGCTGGGAGGTTTGCAGCCAGGACGGGCTGGGGATGGCTCAGGAGGTGCCAATTTTTCCCAGAAAACCTTTGGATTTAGCGTTTCTCCTCGTGGCAGGGCTGTTTTCCCTGCAGTGCTTCACAGTCCACCAGGAAGGAAACCCATTCTTTGTTTCTCACTTACCCTAAATGCCTTTCTTTGTTGATGTCAGACCATTCTTTTTGTACTGCCTGTTCCAACGCAAAGGGAAACAAATTCTTTCTATGCCAAACTGCAGACTTTTGCCCCAAAAGTGCTGTTCTGATCATTTCTGAAAGGCTGCAGAAAGTTCTCTCTATAGGCACTAAAACCATGCAGATTTTGAAGATTTTTGAAGGTTGGACTTGATGATGTTGGAGGTTTTTTTTCCCAGCCTTAATGGTCCTCTGATTCCATCTCTGTGCATTTGGGCTGGGAAAGGATTGCTCTGAACGATTCCGCTTCCTCTCGCCTTTGCAAATTCATTACTGCAGGCACAGCCATGAATTTGGGGAGAATTTAAACTCTTCCCCTCCCTGAATAATGGATGGCTGGGGGGGCCTGGTGGGGCTGTTTAATGCTCCTGTGGAGTCACAGCCCATCTGTGAGCCCAGGGAGAAATGGGAATAGCAACGTTCTGTTCTGCCTGCTCTACAGAACAGGAGCTGGAGGTTGATTAATTCCTGTGAGCTGATCAGAGAGCTGGGGGAACGTGTTCCAGATGGAGGGGATCAGGAATTGGGGGTCTCTCTGTGGGTGATGAGATGCTTCTGGACCTCCCAAGCTTTGGCCTGTCCGGTGTGACTGCATCTGTCAGAGAGCCTGGGCAGTGTGGAGGGATGGAATAAATAAGGAGATAATTTTTTAAAAAAAGCTAATTGAAAATCAGAATGAGATGAATTCTAACTGACTCCACATCAGGAGGATGGGGCAATGGGTTCCCACTACCAGAGAGCAGGGTCAAATGGGATATTGGGAAGAAATTCCCTGTGAGGGTGGGGAGGGGCTTTCCCAGAGAAGCTGTGGCTGCCCCTGCATCCCTGGAAGTGTCCCAGGCCAGGCTGGACAGGGCTTGGAGCAATTTGGGATAGTGGAATATATCCCTGCTCACGTTAGGGGGATGAAAATGGATGATCTTTACATTCCCTTCCAATCCAAACCATTCCATGATTTCCTGATTCTATTTTCCTTCTCGTATGAAGGAACGTGGCCTATCACTACTCACTTAAAGAAATAAAAACCACACCGTACTGAAATAGTGACTTCAGACCCCTCTGTGAACATTCCCCTGCAATTACTCCACTCTGTTAGAGTGTTTCAAACACTTTTGGATCCTGAAAAAAAAAGAGAAATGCCCTTTATCACTTCTAATTTCTACAACTGGGTCTGAAAGCTAATTAGTAAACCAGACTGTATCATCTGCTTCCTTGGAAGTGCTCCTGCTGTAACTATTTACATTTTAAGTTGGGTTTTGTTGGTTTTTTTTTTTTTTCTTTGTAAATTTGCTCTTATTCCTAAAATGGTTCAATCCAACCTATTGTTGTCTCATTGCACAGTCGTATTCTGCTCCTCCTTCTGCATCTGCATCTCTCCTTGGCATCAAGAGCACCTGAGAGGAAGGAAACCTAAAACAAAACTTAACCCTGTCATTCTTTCTGCACAAATGTGCCTGGTTTACGTTCCTGGGGCAGCCCTTGCTGGAAAACCCTGCGGAGTTTGCAGGTGGGAAAGGCAGGGGCTGTTCTCTTTAAAGAAAAGAGTAATTCTCCATGGGGAGGGAGCAGGAGAAGGAGATTCAGACTCCCCTGCTCTCCTCAGCCCTGGAAACAGGAATGGCACAGGCTGGGAGGGTCCATGGCTCTTGGTTTGACCAAAAATTCTGGCTTTGGGGCAATCTTTGGAGCAGGGCAGGGCCGATGCTTTCGCCAGGCCAAGGAGTTGTTTTCCACATCAGAGAGTGGCAGAGCTCAGTGATTCTCCAGGGTGGATATTTCCCCTGATAATCCGCTTGAATTCTCCATGGCTCATTTTAATGACATTATTATTGTTATTATTCCTGTTTGCACACTAAACAAACCCTTCCTCCCTGCTGGTTGATGCCCTCATTGCGTCTGCTTTCTGCGAGGGAGAGCAAGATTTCATCCTTAAAATGAACTCGGTGATGGAGGTTTGGGGGCCTTGCTTTGCTTTTGCAGGGGGTGGGGGATGCTTCCCCACGCCTCCACTCCCAACTGCACCAAGCTGTGGATCCCGAGCCGTTGGGAAAGGATTTTAACACGGTGGGTGAGGAAGAGAGCGCTGAGCTTTCGGGACCTGAGCGGGAGCGGCGATTCCCTCCTGGAATTGCCAACCCTGCCAGAGGTGGGACAGGGAAATCCGAAATATCTCACAGCCAGCTGAGACAAAAACGTCAATCCGAGCTGCATCCACGTTTTTTCTGCTCGTTTCTCCCCACCTGCAAAAAGGATCAGCTCTGAACCAGAGAGAAAACTGAAACAGTGGTTACGGCGTGGCCGAAAATCCGCACGTGGGGCAGACGCTGCTCCCCCTCCCAGGTGCCAAAGACCTTTAGACCTCCAGCTCATGAGATTCCCATCAAGCCAACAAAGGTCATGCTTGGCAAATAATGTGTCTCAGATGAGTTTCTTCCTCTGCATGAGCTGAGCTGTTTAGATCATGCCCGGCTTTTATCCCTCCCTTTGAGGGCTCCCAGGCTGGTGGCAGGAAAGCCATTATCAAGGAGCTGTTCCTTTGCCTTGGCTTTGTGGATATAAATACTGACACCTTGTTCCATTTTTCATGCATTACTTCTTTTCCTGCCCCATTCAAAAGAACAAAAGGAGCTCTGAGCTCTCTGAGCCTGGAATTTGACAGGTTTTCCTCGGCGGTGGCGTCGCTGGTTTTCTAGCTCTGCTCAAAAAACACAGATTTTTCCTTTCACCTGAAGGGGAAGGAGGGGGGGAAATGAGATGATGGGGAAAGCTGGAGGAGGTTTAACCCGCGTGCATGAAGCAGCAATCCCAGTGATTTTATTGTTTGGGCTTTCTGCTGCTCATCCCAAACCATCAATAAAGCTCTGGCTGTCTCTGCTTCGCCCTCCTCGTTAGCTGGAGGTGCAGCCCGGCGCTGGGGCTCTGTGGCTGGCTGGGAAGAGCCTGCCTGGCTGATTCCCCTCTCCCCCTGCCTCTCCAGCTGGCTCTGGCTCCCATTTGGAATATATATGGGACGAGAGGCGCACAGGGCTCAGGGGGAGGGCGGGATTTATGGCCAGCAGACAGTGTTTAGTGCAGATGTGCAGAGCAGCAACTCTCAGTCGCCAACAAAACCTCTGGAGAGATAGATCATAGCAGGAAGTTGTCAGCAATTAATTTTCAGAGGGCTAAACTTCACCCGTGTTTTAATAGAAGAGGAGTCTGAAGGACCAAAGAGAGAATAAATCATTTGGACCACCGGGAGGGATTTTTTTTTTTTTTTAGCTGCTTTCCTGAGCAAGCGTTGCTGCTTTTTTTCTCCCTTGCAACAGGTGAAACATCAGGGGTTTAACCAGTGAGACAAATATTCTTAAATAAGCAAGACTTAAAACGGAAAAAATAAAACTAAGAGCAGCTTTTCTCTGTGAGATCCCTCGAATCCTTCTGCCAGAAAGGTGCCAAACGCTTGGATCAAGGGCTGGTTGATCTTGCAGGTGATACCTGAGTGACAGAGTGAGGGGGGGCTGAGCTATAACTGGTGGATGTGAAAAGTTTGCTGACAGGGTTGGCTGCTGACTATTGCAAATTTAGCTTTTGGGGGGTTGATTTGGGGGTTTTGGGGTGGTTTTCTTTTTTGGTTTTTTGGAGGAAGGGGTAATTTCTTTGCAGCTCAGCTCCTCTGCCAGCCGCAGACCTGAGGGAGGAAGAGGAGATGGTCACAGCTGAATTGCAGGGCTGCCTGAATGGTGGCTCGTGGTTGGAGCTGTCAGTGGTGCTTTATTGAGGCTGTGGTCTGAAAGGAGAGTTTCTGCTCCTTCTGAAGAGCCTCAGTTCATCAAAGCGTTTCAACATTTTCCTCTCAGTTAAGCCAGGTTTTAAGTCCAGTTCTACTGTTCACAGTGTAAATGGGGTGCGGGTGTCTAAAGCTCACTGTGGTGGCTTTTAATGCTCCTAAAATTTTCCTTTGCCACCAAAGGTGGGGATTTTCTTCCCCTATGGAAGCTGGCAATAGTCCTTCTCATGCCACAGCGGGGTTTAGAGGGCATGGTGGGAGTAGGTCAAGGGCTGGACTTGATCCTGGAGTTCTTCTCCAACCTTAATGATTCTGGGGTTCTGTATTAACAAAAACCTGTTACAATTCAACAAAAACCCACAAATCACTGAGGAGTGGAATGGTTTGGGTTAGGAAGGGGCCTTAAAGCCCATCCCTACCATGGGCAGGGACAACTTCCACTGTCCTGGGTCCATCCAAGCCCTGTCCAGCCTGGCCTTGGACACTTCCAGGGATCCTGTGGCAGCCACAGCTTCTCTGGGCACGCTGTGCCAGGGCCTCCCCACCCTCACAGGGAACAATTTCTTCCTAATATCTAACCAAAATTCCCCTCTTTCAGTCTGAACCCCCAAATCTCCCCGTGTCCCGAATCATGGTGGCAGCTCCAGCTTTTCTCCTCCACTTTGAGCTGTTCAGTCCCTTCAGCACAAACTCTAAGGGGTGGTAAAAGCTCCTGGAAGTGGAAGCAGCTCTTTGGCTGCCATCAGCAGAGCTCCTTGCCCCAGGTGAGGCAGTGGTCTGGAAAGCTCAGGAGACAGAGAACTTGAGCCAAAAATTCACCGTGGAACAATTCCCCCTGTCATATTTCTCTTTATTACCCTTTCCTCTGCAGCCACGATGGGATTAGTGATATTTCCATTTGTCTGTTTTATGTATTTTGTTTTCCCTTCCCCTGAAAAATGATTGCAGGATGAAAAGTTTGTCAGACCTTGGAGTTCAAGATTCTGGAATTAATTTCCTATTGTGGAGCGTGAGCAGGTGTCTAGAAGAACACAATTTGATTATACTTTTGTTTTCATATATGAAAACTATTATTTTCTCTTGTTGATGGGTGTAGGACACAGAACTGTATGGGGAAGGCAGGATTTAAAGTTATCAAATGCCTGAAGATTTAAAATCCTAAGAAGCAGTAATGAGGAAAGCCGAGGAAATGGAAGCTTTGCTCCAGCTGGTTATTCCCTAAGTGTCAGAAATCCACTGCAGAGGAGAAGAGCAGGAAGAACAAGAACATTGACCTGGAATCAAACACCCCATTGGGATGAGCTGGGATCTGTCAGAGCCTGGGCCCAGCAGAGCCAGTTCCAAGCAGGTCTGGCATGAAATGGCTTCTCTTGATTTTCTCCTCCTCCCCGTCGAGCCTCTCTCTCTTGATCTAATTGAAGGGGTTTGTTCTGACACCTGCTGCAATCAGGGCTGAACGCTTTCCATGGAAAATCGATGCCAGGAACGAGGCCTGAGCTGTGCTCTTGGCTCCAGGGGCTCTCCAGAGCTGGTTTCCACTCGCTCCCAGTTGGAAAAGACCCTTCTGCTCCATCATTCCTTCCACCTGCAGCATCTGCCTGCCGCCGGCCCCGAGTGGTTTTCATCCCAAAAGCTTGTGGATCTTTCCTGCCCCACCATTTCACCCTTCCCCCTGAGCGTCCTGCTCTCACAACCTTTCTAATCACATTAAGATCAATTCAGCCTCCCACAGTAGGGGTTTGGAATGAGCCCGTCTTTAAGGCCCCTGCCAGCCCAAACCATTCTCTGTTTCTAAGATATCTGTGATGTTTTCTGGCTCAGCAGCACCAGGAGGGATCCCATCAGGTCCTGCTGCTCCATCAGCTGCCTGACAATGATGCCTCAAGTTTTATCTTTGCTGTGTTCCAGGTTCTGTGCTGCCCAGGTGCAGCTCTGAGCTCACACTCAGGGTCACTCAGCTCTCTGCACACAGCAGCCACACAAAACAAATCCTGTTCCTGTGCACACCAAGGACAGCTGGGACAAGTGTTCAGCCCCAAAGCACCAACAGCGGTGGCTGGAGGGAGAAAACTGGGATGGGACTGCAGAACCTGGAGCTGGAATTGGACAGTGAAACCCCAATGTGCAAATGGACCAAAACTTATAAAAGTGTGAGGCCTCGTGACCGTTTGTCCATTTTGTGTCCATTTTGTATCCATTTTGTGCCCACCTTGGGTGTGTCCCTGCCCAGGCTCTTGTCCTGCCCAAGGTGTACCCTTAAAGGCCTTTCAATAAATATCTGCTTTATTCTCCAGCTCTGTCCAGTCCCTGTTCCAGCTCAGCCTTCCCCAAACATCACCACCATCGCTGGGGCCTCCGGAGGGCGAGGCTGAGGAATGCTGGCTCCTCCTCAGGGTCTGTAGGGAGGAATAATTCATCATTTCCCCTCTTTTCACATCCCCAGTGCTGACAGAGGATTCACTCTCCCTCTAAAGTCCTCTGCAAGGACTTACCATGCCAGGATGGTTTATTCTCCATCACCCAGAATAATTCCCTTCCTCCAGCTGCCGGCCTCGGGTTTCATGTGCTGAGAGGAGCTGACTCAGAGATGACTCAAACTCTTCACACGCCTTTGTGGGTTTGCAAATGAAAGAGCAGGGTAAGGCTGGGTGGGTAAATAAGAGACCGCAGCCAGCAGCCAGCTCCTTCCCAAAATCCCAGGGGGAAGTCAGGACCTGGAAACGCACCCTGGGCACGGTGATTCAATGGAGCGAGCAAAAAACACTTGGAAATACATTTATTAGTGCCGAGGCTGTGGTTGGAGCCGAGGCAGAGGAGAGAATCCACACAATTACCTGCAAATTCCTCCTGGGGTCCGTAGGTCAACAGGGAAAGAGCAAGGAACGGGGAGATGTTTCTGTTTCGCTGCGGGTTTCGTTGAATTCCGCACCTTTAATTCTGATCTTAAAGGCAAATGGTAAAACTGGTGTTTTTAAAAGGAAATGGCCAATTTGGGGGCAGCTGCACAACCTCAAGAGTTTATTGGGAAGCCTCAACACCAAAGCTGGTCTCTGGATCCGGGTGTGTGCGGGGCTTGTCTGAAAAGATTCTGAGCCCATCAGCTTTTTCTCAGAGCCAGAGCAGAGGAGCAGCAATCCCGTGAGATTCCCGAGTCCATCTCCACCCCTGGTTACGTCCAGCTGCCAGAAAACACCCTGGGGATGAAGGGGCAGGGCGGGATCCTTCACCTTGGGTTGCACAACGGGAATGAAGTAACTTAAAAAATGTCTTTGAATCTCACTTAGGAGCAAAAGCAGCCCCTGAGCTGAGCCCAGGCCCCGTCCCTGGAAATTTGGGTTCTCTCCTCTCATGTTTAGTCAGGACTGTGGGTCTCAGGAGGGATTATCACCCTGTGGTCTGTAGGAGCTGAAATGTGCTCTGCGATCCTGCAGCTGAGGGCTCCCAGGGTCTCCAAAGGCATCTCTCATTCCTGCTCAGCACATCCTGGGCTGAAAGTGATGGAATTGTGCTTGGATCCAGAGCTTTTCCTGCTCCTCAGCTGGGGACACCCCCAGGTGCTGGGAGATCTGAGGGGGGATCATGGGCTTTACAGTGTGCAGGATTTCCACAGGGCTTAATGGAGCCAATACCTGTAAATTAGGATATTTTTTAATTTATGGAGCTAAAACTCCTGTGGGAAACTGCGTTTGCTGTTGTGAGCCTTGGAGGTAATTATAATCTCCTTTTTTGACACTGCACTGTTGGGAGTGAATGCCAACATTTCCATTTGAGGGCTTATTTGATTATTTTTCTCATTTTGCAAAACATTATTACATTAACCCGCCACTCCTGAATCCTCGTCCTACCATGGCATTTATGCATGAGAGGGTCTGTGCTCTGAAAGGAACATCAGGCTGAAGAATGCTCCATGATGATGGAAAGGCTTCTGTTTATCCTGTGGTTTTGGAATAAGAGCTTATTTTTGGCTTTGGAAGCAAATGTGACCTAGTTTGGATCCAAAATGTAATCTGAACCTTCAGCTACACATCTCGGATATTTATTAGGGCTGAGAGTAGTCAATAAATGCATGTGAGTCTGAGTCAAACTGAGAGTGGGGAAGTTTAGGTTAGAGATTAGGGAGAAATTCCTCTCTGTGAGGATAGAATTCCCAGAGAAGCTGTGGCTGCCCTGGATCCCTGGAAGTGTCCAGGCCGGGTTGGACAGGGCTTGGAGCAACCTGGGACAGTGGAAGGTGTCCCTGCCCATGGCAAGGGGTGGAATAAGATGAGCTTTAAGGCTCCTTCTAACCCAAACCACTGCAGGATTCCATGATTTTACATAAATCAATAATCCACAGGGTCCTGGGAGCCTTTTGTTGTGTCCCAACCCTCACCCAGTTCCATCCCAGTTCAAGCAGAGGGGCAGGTGGAGGCTCCTCCAGTCTGCAGAGATCCCTCAAACTGCTCTGGCTCTCAGGTGAAACCACCCCTGAGAAAACTCCTTCCCCACCAGGGCTCGCTGCTCTTCATTCTCCCTCCCAGTCTCTGCCCACTCTGTCCTGAATGCAGTTCTGGGTTATTCCTCTTAGTCCATGCAATGCTTCCCTTTTTCCTTGCTAACTTTTAATTAAATCTCATCCCTCGAAAAATCCCGAGGAGGACTCTGCAAGACCCTTAATTTGATTTTTTATTTTCATTAAGCTCAAACTTATATGACAAATCTCCCAGAGCTGTTGCTAAATGCGCTTTGTTTTCATGCAAAAACGCACTTTGTTTTCATGCAGTGCTCTTCTGGCTGAAAGTCCTGTCCCTGCCACGGGAATGTGGGCAGGAAGGGAATGTTCACCTGGGGTTTATGACCCTGACAACCTGTTTTTGTTATTAAAATCGTGGTGAGCAGCAGAAGTGATGAAATACCGAGTTCTGTGGAGTCTGCAGAGCGGGTTTTTTTTAAGCTCCGACCATTACATATTGTGTTGGCATTAAAAAAAAAAAACAAAACCAAAAACAGAGGAAGAAGATCCTTCATAGAGAGCAAGCAATCCTTCTTGGACCTTATGAAGTTAATTATTTTATATCCCATAACTGAAACTTGTAACTCAGTGTAATTGGCAGGAGAAGTCCCACAGTAACAATCACAGGGCTGGTTATTGTTTCCTCTAGTGCTCCACTGTGGGAACGCTGGAAAAACAGCCTCCCATCCTGGTGTTTATTGGCAAATGCTTCAATAAATCATGCCAGCCTGCCCAACAAGCCCCACGATCAATAATCTCTCCTCTTCTTGAGATGGGAAGTGCTGCAGGGAGAGAAGAAGAGGTGGGGACGGGCAGGGTTTGTGGCGCCCCTTTAGCTGAGATTGTGATTTAAGGATTTGGGAAAAGCAGAAGGTGTCGCTGTCCATGGCAGAGGGGTGGGATGGGATGAGCTTTAACACCCCTTCAACCCAAACCACTCTGGGGTTTTGTGTCCCTTCAACCCAAACCACTCTGGGGTTTTGTGTCCCTTTAACCCAAACCACTCTGGGGTTTTGTGTCCCTTCAACCCAAACCACTCTGGGGTTTTGTGTCCCTTTAACCCAAACCACTCTGGGGTTTTGTGTCCCTTCAACCCAAACCACTCTGGGGTTTTGTGTCCCTTTAACCCAAACCACTCTGGGGTTTTGTGTCCCTTGTGGCTGCAGCTGCTTCCTCAGACACACAGCCTGGGCTTTCGCAGGGCCAAGGCTGCAGCCCCGTGGCAGGAGGGGCTGTTCAGGCTGTGCTGATGCCTCAAGTTTTATCTTTGCTGTGTTCCAGGTTCTGTGCTGCCCAGGTGCAGCTCTGAGCTCACACTCAGGGTCACTCAGCTCTCTGCACACAGCAGCGACACAAAACAAATCCTGTTCCTGTGCACACCAAGGACAGCTGGGACAAGTGTTCAGCCCCAAAGCACAAACAGCGGTGGCTGGAGGGAGAAAACTGGGATGGGACTGCAGAACCTGGAGCTGGAATTGGACAATGAAAACCCAACGTGCAAATGGATCAAAACTCATAAAAGCTTCACATTCAGTGTCACTCAGCTCTCTGCGCAGAGCAGGGAGAAAAAACAAATCCTTTTCCTGCTGGAGACCAAGGACAAGGAGTACAAGGCTTGGAAACATCCCCAGAGAATCCTACAGCGTGGGGTTTGTGGGGATCCATGGGCAGCAGGGCACACCTGGCCAGCTGTGGCTGGGGTTTATCCTCACCAGGAGCACCAAATCTGCATCTCCTGCCATCAATCCCCTCTCTGCTGGCACTGAACAAAACCTGCTTTGAAGCAGAACCTCCTGCTCTGGGATTTGTTTGCACTTTGCGCTGGGAATTCTTTCCCCGTTTCCTTTCACAGCCCTGGCCTGACCTTCCCCTGATGCCAGGATGCCAATTAAGGAGCTCAGGGCAGGGAGGGCTGTGGATGTTATTGATTAGGGCTCTAATTGCTCATTTCCCCACGCTGTCCAAGCGAATTGGGCTGGATGGAGACGCACAGAGTGAAGTGGAGACGTGGCTGCCACGGGACTCACTCAGACACCGTTCCTCAGCACGAGGCTGCAGGATTTGGGGGCTGTTCTTGTTCAACCCTGCCAATTTTTTCGCTGCTGGTCCCTTCCAACCTCTCTGCTTTCATTGTGACCAGCCAAAGGTGCAGGGGCAGGGAAGGGTGGTCACTGCAGGCACAGCTCGTGTGCTTCTGAGAGCACCTCCAAACATGTCAATGATCTCATTAACTATTTCCCTCCAACCCAGGACCAATGCTTGGACTTTTCAGGGCATCACAGGAGAGCAAGGGACAAGTTACATCTCCAAATGCAGACCAGAGATGGTTTTTGAAAAATCCTTATCCCGAGAGAAGTTTAAAATGTGGGGAGATGCCTTTCCAGGTTATTAGCTGATCACAGCCCTGGTAATAACTTGGAAAAGGAGAGGAAACCTCACCAAAGATTGAAGCAACGTGACAGTAAGGAGTGGAGAGCTCTCAAGAGCCAGGACTTTCATAAACAAGAGCCCTCTGCCCATAATTTTGGGTTGCTCCTTGCCCAGGGAAACTTTAGCGACGAGAGGCATTGAAAAAGCAAAGCAAACTCTTTGTTAGCTGCTGCAGGAAACTTTGCTGCCCTGAGAGCACGGGATGATCCCAGAGTTGTCTAATTAGGCAGGAAATTGTTTATAAAAGGATTTCACATCCAGGCCTGAAAGAGCTGGAATTGACCCGTGAAGTGAAGAAAAGGCTGAATTTTATTCACGGTCCCTGCACAGAACCTGGCTGAGGACGAGGAGCCTCACGCTGCCTCTCTGTTTGGGGTGAATTTCATTAGAATGGGCTGATAATTGCTTGGTACAGCCAGAACCAAGCAGAGGGAATTTACCTTCAAGGCCCATGAAGGTCAAGATGAGCCTGAGAACAATATCAGGCTTTTCAAGACGAAGTTTTAACGTGAATAGGGAGAGGGCTTTGTGAACTCAGGAGGCCCTGCAGATGTTCAAGGCTGACAGCAGCCATTTTGTGCCATTTTGTGCTGGTTTGTGCCATTTTGTGCCATTTTGTGCTGTTTTGTGCCATTTTGTGCTGTTTTGTGCCATTTTGTGCCATTTTGTGCCATTTTGTGCTGGTTTGTGCCGTTTTTCAGGAGTACAGCTGGGCCTGTGGTTCACCCAGGGTTTCTCTTCTTCAGGGGATCATTGGGTGCAATTGTGGAGTTTGTTTTCTGGTGGTTTGGGATATTCCCCAGAAATGCCCAAATCCTTTGGGAGACAAGGTCAAGGAGGGGGCAAAATGCTTTGCTCCTGAGGAAGCTCCTTTGGGAGCCTGAGCAGGTCCTTTCCATATGTGCTGCACCTCTGGGGCAGACAGAAAACACTGGATAAGCTGGAGCTGCCCTTCCTCCTTAGCGAGCCCTTCCCATGTGGAATCAGCAAACCCCTTGGAGATAAGAGCAGGCTGCTTTGAAAAACAGTGCAGATAAGGGAGGATCGAAGACAGTGGAACTGTTTTTAGGTAAATTCCTGCTTTTCAGATCAGATCTGCATGTTTATCCCCTATCTACACGCACACTTAATCCCCAGTTGCCATGGGACAGGAGAACTGCCTGTTATTGCAAGCTCTTTCTCTGAGCAATTTCCTGTTGTTAATGCAGCTCAGTCCCTTGATTCCATTCCAGTCAAATCATTCCTGTTGTCTTTTCCGAGGTCATTGTGCTGCCTTGCAGTACCCAAACCTCCGTGGTGGCAAAGCTTGGGACTAAAGAGCTCTCTCTGAGGAGCTGCTGAGCCAGGTGAGGGCAGAGCTGAAAGGGCATTTCCATCCCCCGAGCAGCTGCCAGCCCTGCTGCTCTGGGCACCGCCAGGCTCGGCCTCAGACGTGTGCTCTGACTTGATTTATGTAATTCTCCGATTTAGCTAGCCCTCAGAACGCCCCACTCAGGATTACAACAAGGGAAACACGTTTTTAGCACACACACACACAAAAAAAAGGTGAAAATCTGATTGCTCTGGTGAAGCAGACAAAAGCTGGAAACTCATAGCAAGGATATTTTTGAGGTGAGGCATTGATGTTGGAGGGAGGGAGGGAGAGCGAGGCTTGGGACTGGAGAAAATGGGCTGGGTGGCAGTAAAAGAAAAAAACTTCCTGCTTTTCTTACAAGCAACCGAATCTGGAGTGGCAGAAGCAGCTCCTTTCTGCAGAGCTGATGACAAACACGCCGAGGTGTCGATGTGGGGAGCAGCAAGTTGTGTTCCAGACTCCCTGATAAGTCAGAGTACACTGTGCTTCACACGTGTTCGGATCTGTCACTCTCCTGAAGGTCTCACCCCACTTTGCAAAGTTTTTTTTATTCCCCTTTTCCTGAGCCACAAAGTGAGGGTGGAGGTCAGGGAATGCCAAGAGACTCCCTGGCCACCTTATCCAAGTGTTGGGTTGGAATTTGCTGTAATAACTCCCCTGGTGAGGTGACACCAGAGAAGGGAACAGAATGGGCCCATCATTAGGTTAAAAATAGAAACTCACAGCCACAAAGTGTGTAGCACCTGGCAGTAAATTGGCTCCTGGCCCTTCCCCGTGCCTGGAGCTGCTGTTGCTACCTGCATGGATGAAGGAATCTCCCCTTTCCCCATCCCTCTGGCTCAGCAGAGTGCCAGGTCTCACCTGGGAGGGTGAGAAGTGTGTCCTGACGGGAGGAAAGCACCGATTCCCAGGGCAGGGAGCAGCTCCCCAGCTCCTCTTCTGACCTGTGCCCATCCCAAGCTGCGTTTGGGGGCAGCCTCAGCCTGGCTGTGTGGGCAGGAGGGGTTTGTGCCTCTGCTGGATGACTCCAAAGCACGTTTGCTCCCGGGCAGAGCGCTGGCATATGCACACACATGCAGCAGGCTCTCGCTGGAACTGGCAAGCTGGAAAAATAACAGCATCCTCAGGGAAAAGAGAGGCTCCCACATTGGTACCTTCCTCCCTTCTGCTGGCAGTTGCTCTGCACATCTCCAGCTCTCAGGCTGCTGCCCCTGAGAGCCGGGGAGGGAGATAAAACAATCTCATCACAGCGATGTTGTTTCCCTCTCCAAGCCCTCTCGCCTTTTCGTACGTGGATGTTGCTAGCGAGGGCTGTAGATGTCACCGCTCTGGATTCATGGATAGAGATGTGCAGAGGAGGGTGACAGCTGCGAGCCCGACTCCTTTCCACGGCAAAACCTGATCCCTCTTCTCTGCCGCCGCTTGGATTTCGTGCCACTCCCGGAGCTGTGCAGAACTCGGGGCTCCATTTGCCACGGGCCTCAGCCCTCAGCAGTGAACTCATTAACAAAATCAGCGCTGGTGGGCATGCCCTGACTGCAGAGGGGTCGTGGCTGAGCTGCCCTCCCTCCGCAGAGGCTTTTCCCCTTGGCCCTGCAGGCTCGTGTGTCGGTTTATCTGGCTGAGAACAAACCGTGTCGTGCAGCAGGGAGAGCGCTGGGACCCGGCTCAGGTCGTGAGAATCCTCTCCTCCGGCGGCAGCTCAGCATCCACCTCTTGTCCTGCTGTAAATCAGGAGCAGTGGGGTTTGATTCGATCGCCGAGGCTGTGTTCTTACAGCCAGGAATTACAGCAGCAACGGGAGCCATTCTCAGCACGGCGTCATGAAAGGGCCTGGGGTGACAGGACAAGGAGGGGTGGCCGTCAGTGAAGGAGGCCAGGGTTAGGTGGGATATTGGGAAGAAAATGTTCCCTTGGAGGGTGGGGAGGGGCTGGGATAGAATTCCCAGAGAAGCTGTGGCTGCCCCTGAATCCCTGGAAGTGCCCAAGACCAGGTTGGACGGGGCTTGGAGCACCCTGGGACGGTGGAAGGTGCCCCTGCCCATGGCAGGGGATGGCACTGGAAAACCTTTGAGGACCTTCTCGACCCAAATTCTCTGATTCTGTGACAGGAAGGCACAGCAGAGGTGGGCAGGGCTGCCAGCGAGGGTGCAGCTGTGTCCCAGGCAGCTGTGTCCCCCCCGGGCCTCCCCTGCAGCACCACCTGCACCGGAGCATTCCCTGCTGCAAGGCTGAAGGAGCAGGACTGCTGCACATAGAGCTGAGCTGATGAGGCTCAGCACCCCCTCTCCTTGCTTCATGTTTAATTAGCTGGTGCATGAAGGATGGATTGGATAGAACAAGGAAGCAGCAGGGAGAAGGAAGGTTAATCTATCCCCTAGCCTTGCTATTCCTTCTTCCTTGTGATCTTGTGAAGCAAGGAGATGATGTGTCTTTTTGAAGTGTAAAGTACTCCCTATCCTTCTCCCCCTCAGAAGTCGTCTCCTTCCTCCTCCTCCTCCTCCTCCCAGCCTCAGTCCAGCTGCTTCCTGCCAGGTGCTGCTGAGGGCCGAGGGGCTGCACGAGGGGCTTGGAAGCACAAAAAGTCAGGACTGGCTTTCTGAAGCACCTCAAAGCCCTGTGCAGACTGTCCTGGAATGCCGGGGTGCTGCCTGTCCCAGGCCAGGCTGGACAGGGCTTGGAGTCGCCTGGGTCAGTGGGAGGTGTCCCTGCCCGTGGCAGGGGGGCAGTGGGATGAGCTTTGAGGTCCCAAACCTGCCTGGGATTTGGGATTATTGATTTAGTTTGGGGTTAAGCAGCAGGAGGAAGAGCGCGGGCTGGGAGGATGGCCTGGAGCCCAGAGCAGTGCTGGGTGGCCTCGGTGTCACCTGGGGCGTCCCCAGGAGCTCAGGGCTCACCAGCAGCAGTGCCACCCCCCGAGCTGTGTGCGAGGACAGGGAGCTGGGCTCTCTCCTCTCAGTCTTGAGGAGCTCTGCTCCATTTTTCAGGAAGCTCCTTGAGAACAAGGAGCAGGGGAACAGGGACAGAGGAGAGGGCTGGCCTGGCACGAGCAGCCCTTCCCCAAGCCCCGTGTTCTCCCCAAGTCACAGTAATTGAATTGTTTTAATATTAATGCCTTCTCTCAAGCTCTGCTGACGGGAGGGAGGGAGAGATGTTTCTTCCAAAACAGTCTTAAGCTAATGCAGAAAGTATGAATAAATCTCTCAGAGATTATAGCCCCTGGAAAGCTCCTGCGAATATCAGAAAGACATCCTTCCTGCTATGGGAGGTTTGATTGAATTACAAATTTGAGGCAACTCCAAAGCAAAACTGATTAAGTCTTTTCTTTCTCACTCTCTTGTTGAAGCTTTTTAAGGCGCTAAAGCTTTTTAATAATTAGAAATCCCCCCGTCCTGTTTGTAAGTGGTTATAATTGGCATCGCCCTGCCTGTAAGTAGCTCTAATTGGCATCGTGTCCTCGTGGATGGTGACGCACCAGAGCACAGAACATGGTGGGAAGCGTTGTCACTCCTTATCTCTGAGGGAGACCCACGGCCTGTGCTGTGAGAGGATCGTCCCAGGGCTGGGAGAGAGAGGTGAGGTGCCAGGGATGAGCCCCCGGGCGCTGCAGGAGGTGAGAGCTGAGTGGCAGAGCAGGGATGGGGCTCCAGCTCTGCTCCCAGCAGGAACTGGAGGGCTCTGGCTGTGGCCTCTTGTGTAGGAGGCTGCTGTGAAAACAGCCAAGCCCCTGTTTTGGTGGGAAGGGAAGGGAAGGGAAGGGTCCTGCCCACGGGGCTGTCTCGGCTCTTCCCCTGGGAGCCGTCCCCGCGCCCACGGCGGTGTTGGATTAACGTTGGCACTGCACTGCCAGGATCTAAGGCTCTGCTGTGAGAAACAGTAAAGGCACTACAGAAATCACTTTATTCAGTTCTCCCCTATTAGAGCAGAGAGGAACAAAAAGAAGAAAGGGAACAAAAGAGAGAAAGCATCGTACCTCAGGAGCTTCGCACGGGGCTGTCTGCAGCAAGGAGACGGCTGTGGTCTTTACCAGCCCTTGACAAGTGGTTTTTTTTTCAACAATCAGGTGGGAGAACATGCTCTGTTAGGCTTATAATTGATAATATAGCACTGTTGAAATATGCCTGTCAGTTCTGCGGGGAGATTAAATTATTGCATCGATATCTCAGAAGTTTTCACAGGCAGCTTCCGAAACCACATCCCGGCTCTGGGCTGGGCGGGTGTGTAGGCAGGATCCAGCCTTCAGCCTCACCCTGAGGGTGGGGAGGGACCCCCACTGCAGACCCCCAGCCCTGGGTGGGCTCTGTGGAGCCTTTCCAGGGCCCAGCAGGCGCTGGGAGAACCCAGTCACAGAGGGGTTAAAATCATGAACAGGGAAATTCAGATGATCCAAGCCAGTCACAGCGGTGACTTTTCTAACAGGGAAGGCAGTTAACTAGCGGAGGAGACCTCAAAAACTGATCCCTTTATTCCTGGGAATGTTTTGAAGAGCAACGCAGGCTTTGGGAATAATCCAGCAAAGGCCTTCAGATGCACAGCTGGGGTGAAGGGCTCTGGCTGCTTTTGAGATCACAGAGCTCCACACGGGCGGTGGATCCCTAAGGAGCTCCGTGTCACAGAGTCCCACCACCTCCAGAAATCCAAGAACTTTTTGGATCACCTGAAAGGTGTTTGGTGAAAGGAAAACCCGAGACAGGGAGGGAGCCCCACAGGACTGGGGGGCATGGGAAGATCCTCACCTTGTCCAAACCTTTGGGGCGTTTGCGATCCCACGTGGATGCTGCTAATGGAGAGACAGAACAGGGTTTATGGACCAGGGGCTGGAAACACGCTGAGCTGTGGCACAGATGGAGGAAGGGACTGCAGGGGTTGTTGGCAGGATTTGGTTGTGTCCGTTTCAGCTCCAGATCGGCCATTTATAGACGGGGAAGGGGAGATGGTCCCAAACCTGTGCTGATCCAGCGGCCTGCGGGAAACAAAAAGGTTTGAAACAGGATAAAAGCAGTTCTGGAAGCAAAAGGAATAAATTATTCTCTTTCTGCTGGTGACCAGGTGGAGAGCAGCAGGTAAGGCACAAGGTGGGGACTTGGCAGAGCTCACGGCACCTGTGTGTGCCAGCCTTGGCTTGGGGGAAGGATGCAGCAGCCTCTGCCCTCTCAGCCCTCCCTTCTCTGTGTCCCTCTTGCTCTCTCCTTTCTTCCTCTCCTTTCTTGGCACAGAACTCAGATGGATCGAGTGCAAGAGCAATAAAGTGAAATTTCTGACACCGCTTAGCTGTTCCTTGCTCCGGTGGGGGCTCAGCCCCCAGCCCCTCTTGCACCCCAGTGAAACCAGTGCTTGGGGTGGTTGGTTCGTCCCCAGCCTCACCCACTGAAGCCCTCAGTCTTACCCCAGGTCACCTGGGCCTGGAATTAGCACGCCTTTGTCAGGGTCAGTGACTCAAATTTGGAGTCAAATTAAAGGCGTGTTGCTAATTACGAGCTCCGGATTCCCTTCAGGGTTGGCTGCACTGAGTGAAATTGAAGTTCCCAACATCCCCGTTCCCATTCCCCCTTCCTAATTAGTCCTCCCCAATTCTTGGAGGCTGACATTTCAAATGAACTCAGCTGAAATTAGTGCTTTTGTAGTCGATTTTCAGTGCTGATAACGGGAACGTGGAGGGGACAAACCCCTGCCTGAGTGGCAGCCCGTGGAGGAGGTGACAGGTCCCAGCTGCCACCGAGCAGGACAGGCACTGCTGCCACCCAGCCTGGGTGCCCCCGCCTGGGAAGGGGCCTTGAAGGTCCCTTGCATTAATGCATCCCGGAGATTTTTATTCCCTGACTCCCCTTCATCAGAGATTTCTCCCCTCCAGACACAAATTCAGTAAATTCTGGGCTCAGCCTGCAAATCTCCAGTTGACGTTTTTTGACTTAACTCACTCCGCCGAGTAAAACCCCGAGCACAAAGCCTTGAGTTGCAGCAGCGCCGCTGTGACCGGGCTGCCAGGCTCTTAAACCCCCAATTTCCTGCCTTTTGATGGCTTGGAATCACGATGGGCCTAATAATAATGATGGTTGGTACTTATATGCCACTTTATCTTAAAAGCTCTGTGCAAACATTAATTAATTATAGACACAGGCTGTGTCTGCAAACGTGGAGCTGCAGATGCAGCCGTGTTTGGAGCCACACACAGCTCGGAGCCAGGAGCTTCCCAGCAGGGGAGGGTTTGGATCACATCTGCTGCAGCCCCTCCGTGGGCAAAGCCCCTCGTTTCTGGCAGTATCTGCCCGGGGTGACCCCAAAAGGTGACTGAAAACAACTCGAGTCCCTGTGAACACCTCACTGCACAGGGTCTCAGGGAGGATTTTATTTCCCTCCTGCCTATCCCCGGCTGGAGAGGTGGCAAAACCTTGGGATTGGATCCGAGCAAGCTGGTCCTGCCTGGGCTTTCAGCCTCCTTATGGCTGCAGGTGTTGCTTTCTTGGGGGGGATTCCATGGTCCCTAAAATTTACAGGTGATGCAGGGATGAACTCTGCCCATCTCCTACTTCCCCAAATGAAAACAAGCACCCCAACACTGCGGGGAAGCCGAGGATGCTCCGTGCCTGCCTGGGAAGGAGGGAGGGAGGGAAGGAAGGCAGCAGCAGCCGTGGAGGAGGGCAGGCTCTGTCTTCACAACCTTTCTCCTTCTCTGACCGCATGCTGGACATGCAAAAGATCCCCGTTTCCTTGGCAACGGGCTCTTTCCGCATGTGCTGCAGCGAGTTGGGCAAGTTTGCCTTCATCAGACCCCCGCGGTGAGGAGAATAAGCTCCAGAGGAGCTGTCCTGGGGCCGGCAGCCTGATTGCTGCTGCTTCCCTTATTTGCATCCCTTTAAGAAAAGGCAAAAGGACACGAAAATCTCCCTCCTGCCCCTTGCAGAGGTGATCCCTCCCGGTATTCCTTGCAAGCCCTGTCGCTGTCTGAGGGCAGAGGAAATCAATTCCATCACTGACACGGGCCTGAGCATCCCAAAAAACTTCCCATCTCCCCCTCAAAACTCGGGGTGCAGGCGCTGCTCCCCCGCACAGTGACACACCGGGGGCAGTGGAGGGACGTGTCCCCTCACTTTATTCCTCTTTTTTCGCTTCCCAATAAACTCAGCATCGAGTCAGCCTTGAGACAAGAGCCCCAAGAGGTTTCCTGGAAGATTCCCCTCAATGGCAGCAGCTTTGCACTTGCCTTTGCCAGTTTTACCCCCCCGTCACCGCGCCGGGACACAGCCAGGGGTGATGCTGGGGAGATGCTCCCTGTGCCAGAGCAGGGCAGAGCCTGTCCCTGGGCGCTGGACACCACAAAGGGACTGCAGGAAGCAGAAGGAAGAAGCACAGGGACATTGCAGAGCAGACAGCGAGGCTGGAGGGGCAGCCGAGCCCCCAGCCCAGCTCCGAGCGGCCGTGTGGGTGTTTAACCCAGCAGATAGAAATGCTCCAGGCCTGCAGTTTAGAGAAACCTCATAAATATTTTAGCTGGGGGAAGATGAAAGGAAGGCAAACAAATAGAGGTTTGGGCCTTTGGGGCATTGCTGTGATCATCTCTTCAGAGGAACCGAGGTGCTGCTGGTACTTGGTGCTGCGGCGTGACGGAGAAGCTGCTGACACATTGTCTGACAAGCGCACTGCCACCAAAATATTGATTTTTGGAGGGAGGGAAAACCAAGGAAAAAGGTCCAAACTTTTCTAACGAGGCGGTTTTGCTCCTATAATTCCAGCAGGGTTTGCCAAACTAACCCAGCGATCAAAGCCTGGAGTTTTGATCCGAAATGGGTGGGCAAATGCCGTGAACATTTGTGCTGCTCTCGTACGCTTGTTTTGACTGTCTCTGCCTCTAAAGTCTTGTTTGAATTTGAGAGTGGAATTTAATTTGATTATTTTTACAGCTAGAAAGCAATGAAGGATGAATAAATACTCTTTGCTGAACGTTTCATTTGAAAAATACACTAAAAACGACTGAATTAATGATTCAGTGATGGAGGCTGTGAATTCTGGTTGATCATCATTTTAAAAGCAATCCTGGTAGAATTTCGCAAGCTGAGGAATATCATCGAGCATTCCAGTTGTTTTGCTGCTGTAATTATACAAGACAGACTGTGTGCAGATGCAATGGTGCTGGTACAAATTGCTCTGGTGCCCAGGGTGGAGCCAGGAAATGCAGATGTGGGGGTGGCTTAGGTGGAGCTGCCACAGTTTTGCCCAAGGAGGTGGTTTAGGTGCCAGCCTGCACGTTAATACCAGGCATTAATTGCCTATTAATTACCTGGGTCTGTTTGGAACCTGCTCACTGTGACTCTGTAAATATTTGTGGCGAAATTCAGCATCTCCTTGTTCTCGGGAATTCAGCACTGAGGCTCGCTGTGGGTTTGCTGGAGGCAGTGGCAGCCCTTCCAGTGGTCACCTCCACTCTCTGGCTGCTCCTGGGCTCGTTTTGAGGAGAATCCACTCCCTTTTCCATGCAGTTTATGGAACTGATGCTCAGCTGACTCTGTTGGTTTCAGTATAAATCCCAGGGGAGAGCAGCATTTTGCTTTAAAATCTCTGAGCTCAAACAGAGGGACGGATGAAGGGAAATGTTTGCACAATCTCTTTGCAAATCAAACCTTTAACGTCGCGCTTCGCTCTGGAGAGGTGGGGAGGAAAGATAATCCCAGATTTTTGGCTTTGAGCTTGCAAGGCGAAGCTGCCCTTCACCGTGAAATCAGTGGGAGCTTGTCTTCAACTCCCACAGAAGTTTCTGGGATGGAAACAGAAGCTCCAGGGCCCCCAGACATCAAAACAAACGAGGCAGCGATCGTTATCTCAGCCCGACTCCGGGAGGTGCTGCCCTGTGCCAGGCGCACGCGGAGCGCCGGCGTTTGAACGTGTTCCGCTCACCCTGAGGTTTATAAACGCGTCTGGCAACGCACCCGGAGCAGATTCATCCCTGCAGCACACGGAGCCTGCCAGCCAGGGCCCCCTCGCCTCGCCCAGCAAAGCCTCCCCGCTCTGGGGCGTTCCTGGGATCAGAAACAGCGGGGCCATCGGGGCTGGGCTCATCGCATTCCGTGCTCGCTGTTGCAGGGTGGAAGAGGGAAGCACGTGCCAAGGAGCAATCCTGGGGTCCCAGCCTCATCTGTGCCTCATTGATCTGGGGTGCCACCAAGGCAGTATTTCAGTCTTCCTCTTTGCAACTTACTCATCCCCCAGCATCTTAAAGTTCACCAAATATCCATAATATTTGAAATCCGGGAGCCTTGCTAACGCTCAGAAACGCCGCCGTCCCGCGCTGGAGAGCGATTCCTCAGGCAGCGAATGAATTCTGGGGCTGGGCTGAGGTCTGGAGGTGTGGACGTGCTGCTCGGTGGCTTTAGGGCCTTCAGTGCCTCCCCCAAGCTGGAGCTGGGTCAGCAGCCAGGAGCTGCACCCAGCAGGAGCTGGGAGCCAGCCCGTGGTGCCGGAGCCGGCGGAACACTCTCATTATCTCTACCTTGCTCAGAAAGGATATTGTGATTTTAATAACTTCTTGGATCCATTTTTTTTTTCCCTGGTAGCTCCCGTTGCCTTGGATACAGGCTCTGGAGAGGCTCAGCCCTGCTAAAGATGGTAGATCATTTAAATGGAATAGAAGATGAGGTGTGGATTTGCAAAGTGTTTCTGCACTCCCGGAGCTGGCTGGGAGCGCTCCGGCAAAGCCGAGCTTCCGCGGGATGTGCGGGTTTGTTCAACAGGGCTTTGTTCCTGGGGATGGGACACCGAAGTTGCTTTTGCACGAGGTGTTCGTGGTGTCTGATGTGTCCCTGTGTCCCTTTTTTGCTGGGAAAAGCACAGCCCCGAGGCTTTGGTGATGGTGTCAAATCAATTCCCAGGGCGCTGTGAGCAGGAGCAGAGCTTTGGAATGGGGTGTTCCAAAGACTTTGACTCTGCTGCTGTCCTCTTCCTCCTCCACCACCACCTCTGCCCTCATTCTGGCTTCCCAAGCTCGCATAGGACCTGCAGCGTGGTTTATGGCCGTGAGCTCTTCCAGCTGATGTGTGTTCATGGCACTCCAGCTCTCATTCAAAGCTTCATTCCCACCCCTGGCATTCCCTCATTCCCTTTCCCCCACCTTACACATGCCACTTACCTACAGAGAAGCCATGCAAACTGAGAAATTCTCATTTCATGAGAGGTTGCCCACCCCTAAAGGTCACTAAATCCATTAAAGAAAGCCCCTTGTGCCCAGGGCTTTGGACACCTCATTTGACTTGCTTTGGTTGAATTTCACGCTGCTGCAGTTTTTGATTTATGCCCTTTGAAAGTCTTTTGCTGTGCTGGAAGAAGCCCACTCGTGTTGCCTCTTGTAATCAAGTAGCTCTGGCTTTTTGGAGCTGACTTTTCTTCTCTTAACAACTCCAGAGTGCCTGGGCCCATCCTGATAAAAACAAACCAAACAAATTGCTTTCTCTTCCTGGTCCTCATCATAAACACATTTGGATCTATGATGGCTGTCTGGAAAATTGTTAAGATCATTTAATCACTGCCAGAATAAATTGTTCTGACTGGAGACTCTGCCCTGAACCTGGATTTGCTGCTGGGGTTACTGAGGCTGAGCAGCTTGTGACACTGGGCTCAGAAATTGGTGCTGGATTGCTTTGGAGGAGCTGCTGGAGTTCAGCCCTGCTGTGCTGGGTGACAGGGTGCATCAGAGGTGGTGGAGAACAGGAGGAACTCAGGGAGAGCTTCTTCCCAGGATGTCAGAGCACTGGAAAGCCTGCCCAGGGAGCATGAGGAGTCTCCTCTCTGGAGACATTCAGGACCAGGAGAAGACGTGTTTGTGTGGGCTCACCTGGGAGCACCGCTGCAGAGACAGGGAACTCGTGCCATTGCCTCCAGCTGATTTCCCCAGTTCCTGCCCATGGATGCTGGAAGGAGATGCTCGCCTCGGTCTGTGCCAGCCCCTCCTTCAACCCACTGCCATCCACAGCCCAGGGGAAGGACCCCACGATGCCTGAAACTCTCCAGAATTTCACCCTTTGTGCTGCTTCAGGGGCCTGGGAGAGGAAGGAGGAATCACTGAGGAAGTAGCAGAAGAAGGAAGACAAGGAAGAAAAAAAAAAAAAACCCACTTTTTCTTTGCTTAAAAAGAAATCTCAGCCTTCCTGGAGTGAAGAAAAGAAGAGGAGGGAGGGAGATGCACCACACAAAGAGAAGAAAAGGGGCTGAGAAACCATAAGACATTTTAAAGCTCACCCAAGAAACCCCACTTTGATATCCCCTCTCATTGGAAGCATTTGAGGGCAGAATAATGCTGCCATGATTGATCACACAAAGGGATGAGAAAGGGAGTGGATCCAAGAGCTCCTTTCTGCTTCTTAGGACCAGAAAAAAAAAAAAAAAAAAAAAAAAGCTTTGTGTTCAGTTTCAATGTAGGAGCAAAGAGCCCTTAATCAAGTGTCTGTTTGCAGGGCTGTGTTTGTCAGGAGTGACTCATGGACCCTTCCAGGAGCAGGAATTGGAGGAATTGGAGCCCAGGAGCCGCTTCCCCAGCCTGTAGGGACCTGGACCTCTCTGCTCCAGCTTTTCCACTGCCTTCAGCCCTTGGGAAGTGGCACAGGTTGGTTCATGGCCAAGGAGAAACTGAGTCACATCCAGGGAATTTCCCCGCACTGGATGGGTGTAGGCACAAGGCAACTCATCTTCGGAGAATCCCGGGATGGTTTGGGCTGGAGGGACCTTAAAGCTCCTCCAGTTCCACCCCTTGCCATGGACAGGGACACCTTCCACTATCCCGGGTCGTTCCAAGCCTCATCCAACCTGGCCTAGGACACTTCCAGGGATTCAGGGGCAGCCACAGCTTCCCCTGCGTCAGGGTCTCTCCACCCTCACAGAGAAGAACTTCTCCCCAGTATCCCACCCAAATCTCCACTTTTCCAGTTTGAAGCCATTCCCCCTTGTCCTGTCACTCCATCCCTTGTAAATAGTCGCACTCCACGTTTCCTATAGCTCCTTTAGGTCCTGGAAGGCCACAATTAAACCCCCTGAGCCTTCTCCTCTCCAGGCTGAACAATCCCAATATTCCCCCCGATGCATTGCCTGGGACTTAATTCCATCTCCTGTTTGTCCAACAGTTCAGCTCCATAGACTTCATTGTATGCTTGTTTAAGTTAATTTTATAATTAGCGCAGAGCAGAGGCGATTTGGCCCGGAGGTCGTGTGCAGCTGGTGTGACCAGGGCAGCTCTGGGTCGTGGCTGATCCTGGGGGATGAGAGGATGCAGCAGCGCCCACATCCAGCTGGTCGGGTTGTTTGGAAGGGGAATGCTAACTTTCCATTAAGGCAAATTGGTGCTGCTCCCTCCCTAAATACAGAGCCAGGAGAAGAAAAATCTCAGCAAACCGTTTTTCCTTAAATTTCATCCCTAAATGTTCATCTGAATATCCAGCGGAGCAGTTACTGCTGAACAAATGAACTATGGAGCTGCATCAAAATCAACTTTTTTAGCAGGGAAATGTTTATTATACACTGTGATTTTATTTCTTTTTACTGATGGGAAAAAGAAAGTGTTCGAAATGAACGTTTTTTAAACTGATGAAAAAATCGATGTTAGGAAAATAAATGCTTCATTTTTCATTGGGTATGTTCCCCGTTTTTTAACTTCCAGCTTTCATTTTCGGCAATTTGACTTTTCTGCCTGTCATAAACCAGCTGGATCAGACTGCCTGGCTGGGGAGCCCAGGCTGGTGTCAGTCTCTCCCTCTGCTCAGGGGTGATGTTGCAGCTCCAGAGCAGGATTTTCCCAAGCTTCAGCAAGAAGAGAATGAGAATGATGCCTTGGGAAGGCTGAGCTGGAACAGAGACTGGACAGAGCTGGAGAATAAAGCAGATATTTATTGAAAGGCCTTTAGGGTACAGCTTGGGCAGGACAAGAGCCTGGGCAGGGACACACCCAAAATGGACACAGAATGGACAAATGGTCACAAGGTCTCACACTTTTATAAGTTTTGGTCCATTTGCACATTGGGGTTTCACTGTCCAATTCCAGCTCCAGGTTCTGCAGTCCCATCCCAGTTTTCTCCCTCCAGCCACCACTGTTTGTGCTTTGGGGCTGAACACTTGTCCCAGTTGTCCTTGGTGTGCACAGGAACAGGATTTGTTTTGTGTGGCTGCTGTGTGCAGAGAGCTGAGTGACCCTGAGTGTGAGCTCAGAGCTGCACCTGGGCAGCACAGAACCTGGAACACAGCAAAGATAAAACTTGAGGCATCAAGAAACCTTCAGCCCATGAGTCTTGGAGCTCCTGGTCCTCTCCCCATGAGCAAAGCAGCTTTTTGCATGGCCAATCCCTGATTTTCCGTCTGGGACCTATTTTGTGTCTCTCTACCCTGAAGCTTGGAAAGGGGAGATCCCCTATGGCAATTTGATTTTTAGGTATTTCAAATCTGGCTGAAAATGAGGAAAATTGAATTAAACCTGGCAGAGAAGAGGGTGAGGGACTCCAGAGGCAGTGTTTGCCCCCTGTGCTGAGGTTTGTGGTACCCCTGGTCTGCGATTTTGGGGGATTCTTGGCAGGCAGTGCTGCTGGGAGGGGCATCCCCATGGCCACAGCCTTGCAATGACTGCCAGGAAATTGTCTCTGCCTGGAAGCAGCAGCTGAACTTGCCCGTGGAAAGGGATTGGAACGACTTTAAGATCCCTTCCAACCCAAACTGGGATCTGTGAACAATCTCTGTCTGCTCACCCCCATCCCCGAGCCTTGGCGTCCTCTGCTCCCACTGGAGGGACAGAAACTCCCCTGTCACCCACACAAACCTTGCTGGGACCCGGCAGGACCACCTGGGATGTTCGTCTGGTTGGCCACTGATTTTCCTGTGGGTCTCACGCGCCTCCAGAGCAGATCTTGCCTCTCCCCAGCCCCCTCTCCATGGAGATGAGCTGGTGTCTGAGCACACGCTGTCCTCGCTGCATCAATCCCACTGTGGCAGCTGAGGCTGTCCCCAGAGCTCCTGTGGCTGATCTTTGTCCCCTGCAGAAGGGATGAGGTGCAGAGAAAGCCCCACCGCCCTCGGCGTCACCTGGGCTCGATTCCTCTCAGCAGGAGAATGATATTTTTCCTTTTCTCCCAAGCAAAACGCGTATTTGGGTGGGATTAAGTCTAACCCCCTTCAAATGGTGGATTCTGACTGGAATGCAAACAGTCCCCGAGGGCCCTGTGGTTGCAGCAGTGTGAGGATGGCAGTTGTGTTGTGCCTCGAAAATATTTCCAATCGCAAAACAAAAGTGGGAAGAGAGGCCTTAAATGATGTGAAAAGGAGACTGTTTGAATTAATGTGTCAGCCCTGATGGATGCTTGTGCTACCCAGGGTTTTGAAAGGGCTCTGACGGGTAAGATATTACCAGGTGAGATTTACCTACAGCCCATGACTTCTAGTCAGCAAAATCTGAGATGAAAACCCATCCTTCACTCCACACTGACTTCCCAAGAATATTGAATCAAGATAAAGACCGAAAGGGCCACATACACAAAGCTATTTGGGCATCTAAGTGCCATTCATTTTGATGCAAGTTTTGACATTTTCAGATATTATCTTTAATTTAGTCAAGTAAAGGAGGGTCAGCCCTTATTGCCAGCTCACTCAGTGTAGGAGTACAGGTCATTCCCAGTGTCTGGAACCAAAGGAAGGGAGTGAAAGTGGGTTTCACTGGAGATGCAGGCTCCAATCTCCTCTCAGCTCTAGCCATTCTCACCATAAACTTTTTCCACTAATGACTGGATTCTCCTCTCAACCAGTGACAGAGCTGGGAAGGAAATTTGGGTTTTAACCCTGATGGTTCTACAGCTGTGGAACTCTTTTCCTCCTCTAAACTCTTTGTGAAAACACAGCCCAAAGCTCCAAGCTCTGGCAACGGCACAGCCAGGGGAGAGAAAGAAAGAGGAAAACATGTGCCTGAATTGAGGAAAGCAAATCCTAAAAGAATATTGATAGAGGATTATTTTTTTTTTTTTTTTGGCGAGGGAAGAAAAACACCTGAATTAAAAACAAGGCTGAGTTGTGCTCAGAGCCCTTCAGAGGCTCAGACGAGCGTCTGCTGTTTGAAAACACGGCATTTAAGGCGGCACTTCCTCCCCAGCCAGATAAGTGAGGGGTTTTTTTGGGAACTTGCAGTATCTACACTCGCTCAGCTCCGGCAGCCGGAGCCCAGGGAGCTGCAGCAGCCACAGCTCCTCCGATGCCCATCCCCAGCTCCAGCTGCAAAAAACCCACTTGGACTCAAAGAAACCACGGGAAGGAGCATCCTGTGTCCGGCCTTGTTTGAGACCAAAATGGATTTCAAAGCAGCTCCCACTGGGCTGGCGTTGGCGGGGCGTGGGTGGAACGTGGGAGGGCGCGGGGTCGCGATCCCCGCCTGGATCCTCATGTTTCATCCCGCCGCCCATCCGGAGCGTGTCAGAGCATTTTCCATGGAAATCAATAGCAACAGAGGTTTCTTCGTGGACTTTAGAGCGTCGAGGTTAAAAGTCAGCCGTGTACTTTTCGATTTTTTTTCTTTAATTTTTCAGGATTTTTTTTTTTTTTTTTTAAGGAGGGTTTTTTTGATCATTTATATTTAAGATCTGAGGATTTCGCTTTCTTCTCGGTCTGAGTTTGCTGCCAGGTAACTTTAAAGGCCTTCCTAAATAGGTGCTATTTTCTTGGCAGAGGAAAAGGGAGCAGCACGTTGCTCCAAGGAGCTGATGCTGGAGCTGGAGGAGCAGCCCCGTGTCCGGCCTGCCCTGGGCAGTGGAGTCTGTCTGTCCCTCTCAGCAGATCCAACCCTGGGCTTTCCATCCCCACCCCATGTTTCAAGAAGCAACATGGGGCCCACACGGATCGTCAAAATCCAACTCCTAAGTTCTGCAGTGGTTAAACTGAGAGTTTCACCTCGTAAAGCACCCAGAGCAATGTTGGGATTTGGGTTGGGTTTAAGGATGGGATTAGCCCAGCCTGGATTTGGGACCCTGGCAGCACGAGCAGGAGGGCTGAGGGCTGGGGTGGGCAGGGTTGTGCTCGAGCTCCTCCAAGGGTCCAGCTCATCCTTAGGTAACTTCCAGCTCAATCATGCCTGACTTCCCTGCACAGAAACATTGAGGTTCCCCGGGAGCCCAGCAGCGCCTCACTCCTCTGCCGCGCTGCCTTGCCCCTGCACAAGCCCACCGAGCTGTTCCTGCTCGGCTCTGCGGCTTTGCTGCCAAGACAGAGAAGGATTTCAGCCTGAGGAATGAGAGCGATTTGGGAGAACGCCCAGCAGAACGTCGCTTACCCTGTGCCAGGATGGATGAGGCTCTGCACACAGAGCCCGTGTGCCAGGCTGCTCTGCTGGAGTGGCCCACGTGGCTTTGGGCGTGGGTGCCGTGCCCAGGGCAGAACCAGAACCAGGAGAGAGGGTTCTGAGTGGAGGCAGCCCCCCCGAGGCAGCGCCCACAGCCTCTGTTTCGGGGTAACCCTCTGAAATGTGCCCTTTTGGATGGCTCTGCTGAAAAGCCCCTCTCTGAGCATCAGGATTTGGCCCCATCAGCCAGTTCTTCACCAGAGCTGTTCCACATCCTTCTTTGGCAGGACCAGAAATGTGTCCTGGCCACAACTCCCTGAGAAGAGGGGACAGCCAGGGTGGGTCGGGCTATGCTCCCAGGGAACAGGGACAGGAGGAGAGGGAACAGCCTCAGGCTGGGCCAGGGGAGGCTCAGGGTGGACATCAGGAGGAATTTCTGCATAGAAAGGGTGGCATTGGAGCTGCCCAGGGAGGTTTGAAGTCCCCATCCCTGGAGGTGTCCAAGGAAGGGCAGGATGTGGCACTCAGAGCTCTGGGCTGGGGACAGTGTGGGGATGGGTCACAGGTTGGACTTGATGCTCTTGGAGCTCTTTGCCAACTTCCATGATTTTGCGATCCTGTCATTCCTGATCAGAGCCGCTCCTTGCCAAAATCCTGAACGAGCGGGATCCGGAGTCAGAGGGGAAAAATGACTTCAAGGAAGTGGAAGCCACAAAACAAACCAGTGCTAATGAATTATTAATATATTCATGTCAGCATTAATAGCGATGCAGGGTTTTGTAGCCAGTTTAGTAAAAACTCTACAGCTTTACGTATTAATGAGTGCGGTAATATTAATGCCACTTGCTGCGATAAATAACATTGGTGATAACACTGATAACAGCACTGCACCCCCAGGGGTGTTTAAAAATTCTGCTGCCTGCACTTTTTGGCCAGCCAGAGCCCCCCTCCCGTTACTGATGGGTTTCCCCTTGCAAAGTTCACTCCCTGCAGCCCCTCCCTGCTCACAGCACCTCTGCTGCTGGATTTCCTGGGGAATTCCCACATTTCCAGCCAGGATTGAAGCCCTCTTTGGTTTCGCGGCTTTAGTTTCTCTATTCCGTGTCCCTGCAGGGGATGGCTGCCAACAGGGGCTGAAGGAAGGACAGAAAGAAGCATCTACATCCTGTGGAGAAACTACACCCGTGAGTTTCAGACTGGTCAGGACAGAAGGGTGTGATGGAATCAGCCTTTCCAGCAGATTCCCAGCTGATTTCCAGCTCACAGCTCTAACCAGGGGGTGAAATGAGGCTGCTGCAGGGGGAAATCTCTCTGCTGTGCTCACAGGTTTGGTGGGCAGGAGGGCATCGGCTGTGGAATATCCAGGGAAGGTGTGGGGAAAGCTGTTGGGGAAAGAGGGATGGAGAACCACACAGAATCCCACCAAAAGGGTCTGGAATGGAGCTGTCAAGGTCCCAGGCTGGTGTGGAGGTGCATTTTTGTGTGGTTCAGCCCTCTCCCAGTGCTCCCTGCTGAGCTCTTGGGGCTGTGCAGAGGAGCAGCTGAGTTTCCAGAGCCGGAGGATGCGGTGTCTGTTTCAGCAGCTGAGAGGGGCAGAAGCCCTGGATTTGCCCCAGGAAATTGTGCCAATCCCAGGCCCTGGGGGTCAGGGAGAGCCCGTACCAGGGGGTACAGCCTGGTGACAACGGGCTGAGCTGTCTTTGGAGGGGTTTTGGATCAGGGACAGAGAGAGGTGAGTTGGAGATGTGGGATTTCACTGCTCGGCAGCACCAGCTCGTGGCTGCTGGTCCTGGCTGGGTGGAGTCCCCAGGGCCCGGTGCTTTTGGGTACCTCAAGGTGAAAATTAGACTGTAGTCCCTGGGCTGACGGCTTGAATCCTCCCCTGGCCTGTGCTGGGCTTTGCTGCTGGGCACTGACCACCAGAACTCTGGGCACTGACCACCAGAACTCTGGACATTGACCATCAGAACTCTGGACATTGACCACCAGAACTCTGGACATTGACCATCAGAACTCTGGACATTGACCACCAGAACTCTGGACATTGACCATCAGAACTCTGGACATTGACCATCAGAACTCTGGACATTGACCATCAGAACTCTGGGCACTGACCATTGGAACTCTGGGCACTGACCACCAGAACTCTGAGCACTGACCACCAGAACTTGGCACTGACCACCAGAACTCTGGGCACTGACCACCAGAACTCTGGTCACTGACCACCAGAACTCTGGACATTGACCATCAGAACTTGGCACTGACCACCAGAACTCTGGGCACT
Source organism: Progne subis subis (assembly GCA_022316685.1). NCBI lineage: Eukaryota > Metazoa > Chordata > Aves > Passeriformes > Hirundinidae > Progne > Progne subis. The sequence continues at coordinate 27,132 of JAKJHU010000350.1, read as the reverse complement.
GACCATTGGAACTCTGGGCACTGACCACCAGAACTCTGGACATTGACCATCAGAACTCTGGGCACTGACCATTGGAACTCTGGGCACTGACCACCAGAACTCTGAGCACTGACCACCAGAACTTGGCACTGACCACCAGAACTCTGGGCACTGACCACCAGAACTCTGGTCACTGACCACCAGAACTCTGGACATTGACCATCAGAACTTGGCACTGACCACCAGAACTCTGGGCACTGACCATCAGAGCTCTCACAGCTTGTCCGTGGTCGCTGCTTTACAGCCAGACCGACAGCTTAGACCTCTTTTTTTCTTGATTATGAACCTTTGTGTCCCTGCAGGCTCCTTGCCGCTGTTTTTCTTCCCTAATTGGCTCCGAGTGTGTGTGCGGATGTGCATGTGCCTGCCTCCCTCATCAGCAGCACCCCTGGTATTCACAGGAGTAATTAGAACATCTAAATCTTCCCTGTGTGTCAGCCAGGCCCGCTGGAATCTACCGTGATTGCTGCAGACGTGCAGGATCCCACCCCAGCTCCCAGGAAATGAAGCAGCTCCTGGAATTTTCTGGGGAATTCTCGTGCTCAGCCATGCCCCAGCTCCTTCCCACTCCCACCCCCACGGGTTTTGTGGGCTGGGGGAGGATTTTGAGGATTTGCATCCCACTGGAATCCAGGTGCTGAGCAAACTGAGGCTCTGGGTTGGGCGCTGGATGCGCAGCGAACCCTTCCCCGCTCTCCTTCCCCGGCCCCACCCGGCTCAGGAGCAGGAGGAGGGGTTTGGGGTGCCCTGGGCACAGCCCTGTCCCGTCCTGGGGCCCAGCAGTGACCCCTCAGGAGGGCTCGGAACCCCCAAGGGGACACACAATGGGTGTGTGCATAAATATATGTGTTTACATCATCATCATCATCATCATCATCATCATCATCATCATCAATATAAATATAAATATAAATATAAATATAAATATAAATATAAATATAAATATAAATATAAATAATTAAATTCGTAAAAATAAATATTTAAAATATAATAGTGTATCGTATTATATAATGTTATAATTTATTATAATAATAATAATTACAATATACTATATTTATTATAATGTATTCCATTCATAACAACAGCAATGTATTATATTTACTATGTAAGGACTAAATACTACGGGATTAAAAAAATCTAAATACTATAATATCTATATAGAAATACAGGCATAAAACATGATATAAAATGCGTTATTATAAATATATTGTTAAGTAAATGTATCCAACATAAGTACATCGTTAAATAATGGTATTAATAAATATTTAAATTAAGTATTAAATGATGGTGTTAAATAACAGTATTATTGTTTGATAACTGTATTCGTTAATAAATATTATATTGATATAATATATAAATGTTACAATTTATAGGTACATTATATTGTATATATATCTGTATATATCTATATATGTATATACCTAGTTTACATATTATCTTTTATTATGTGGAACTATACAATATATATAGATACAATGTTTTATATATTATTTTCATATGCTTGCATGTTAAAATATCCACAAAATATATCAAATAAATCTAAGAGGAGGCAGAGGAGTGAGGGTTAACCCTCATTAATTCCGTGTTCAGTGAGGGCAGGCCGTGGCCACTCACCCATTTCCTCCCCACACGGGCCAAGTGGGGTCAAAAAATGCAGAAATTAATTTTTTTTCTGAAGTTTTCTTTTCCCCTTCCCAGCCCAGCTGGCACGTGGAGACCAACTCCACATGCAGTGCTTCCCAGATGTCTTTAAATGTTTCTCTGTCTTTCCTTGAGGATGCTGGGGCTCTCTCACCATCCCCAATTAAAAAATAAAATAAAATAAAATAAAAACCAGGCAAGTAACTTTGCTAATGACTTTGACTGGAATCATTAAGGACATCTCAGCGCCATGGCTGCTCTTCTCCTCTTTCAACAGCGATATCGATTGCTGGTTTAATTTAAATCTTGGACAAAATCCTTCGTTTTTCTCTGGGCTTACCACAGGAACTGATCCCTGGTCCCCAGTGGAGGAGCAGGAGAGGGGGAAGAGTGGGTGGGCGATTCCCCCAGCCCTGGGCAGGGAGGGGGCAGCTCAGGGGTGTCAAGGACCTACTTTGGGAGCGCTGAAAAACCGGGAATTGAGGGGAAACTGCTCGAAAATGCATCCAGGAGGAGGCCAGGGTGGCATTTTCAGAGGGGAGGCCTCGTGCTCTGGCTTCTCTCACTCTCATTATATATTTTCCAATTGCTCTTATAGATGCCTCAAAGGTTAATGTATGTTTGTGATGAGTGCACTTTGGATAAATGTTAATTAGCCGGGGTGCAATTCAAGGGATTCTTCCCTCAGAAATAAATGCTTTTTTTTCTGTATTTTTAGCCACTCTTCTATCAGTGCTTATCCAGGAGATGAGAGCAGAAGCTGGGGGCTGCAGCTCACCCCTGGAGCAGCAGAGTTTGGGTGGTTGGGGCTGCTGCACCTCCCAGAACCACCCTGGCACTGGGAAAAGTTCTGGCTGGTGGTGGGCTTGGGGCTGTTCCGTGCCACTGAGCGATTCAGGGACCTGGTGTGGAAAACAGGGGCTGTTCTCACACTCTGATGGTGCAGGAGAGATGGACCTGTGCCTCCAAAACCCTCCCAGGCGTGGGTGGTGTCCTTCCCCCCCCTAAGCCACGTCCCAAAATCCCTCTGGCTCCGCGTCCGTGTGACCTCGCAGCGCCTCCAGAACATTTGTGGGTGGGGAATCTCCGTCCACAACCTCTGATCTGAGTGGCTTCGTTCTGCGCTCTTCCACGTGCAGCTCGTGGGGACAAGGTGGGATTTCAATCAGCGGGAAGGGACAGGAGATTTCCCAGCTCCCATCAGTTGCCGATAATTGCTTTGAGAGCAGAGGATTCATCTCAGGATTTGCAGCCGTGTCCCCTTCCCCACGTGCCCCATCCACAATGTCCCTAAATTCCAGAGCCCCAGGGCGGGGCTGCAGCTCCCAGAGCTTCTCCTCCAGCCCCGAGGGACCAGGTTGTCCCTGGCAGCCACACACGCCCTGGGGCCAGGGGCTGTCTCCAAACCTCCCCCCCTGCGCCTCAACCGCGGCGTCTTTGCAACACGAAGGTCAATTGAATTCATTACAGAGTAAAAATGAAGTTCTCTGATTGATTGAAGGTTCCTCTGTTAACACTTCGAGTAAATGTGTTGGTTTCACTTGATGGAAAGCTTTCAAGGTCTATTATAAAACACCCTTTTTTATACGGGGAGGGGGATTTTTTGCATCATTTTTTGCATCATTTTTCTTCCCCTTAATTTTTGCGGGACATAATTATCCTTTTTCTCCCTCTTCGCCTCCTTTTCTTTTTAATTGATTTTTTTTTTCTTCTTTTCCCTCCCCAGCGCAAAGCAAGGAGCCTTATTTAAAGGGGCTCAGACACAAACCCCAGTGCTATGATGGATACCGTGGGTGGAAGATGAGATCGATCCATCCATCTCAGGCTTTCTGTGGCTCCCATCCGTCACTTGATTTAAGTTTTCAGGGTGAGGAAAGCTGGAGGACACCACATGGGAGGTTCAGTGCTCCTTCTCCATGCTCATACTGGACAGGGGGTGATGTGGGGGGCTCTGGGGGCTGCCAGCCCCCATTTCCTGGTGCCAGCTGCCACTACTCCAGCCAGGACGTGTCCTGTGGAAGCCACCTGAACCCTGGAGTCATCACTGCCACAATTAATTCCTCTGGTTTGCCTGGCAGAAAATCCCGAGGGCACTGAGAAGGACCAGCTGCCTGTTTGTGCAGCACTGCTGAGGAGGGGAAAAAATGGGGGAAAAAAGGAGAATGATCCTATTTGAGGGGGTGACTGATGGCTCCCTGCTCGGGGGAGGCTGCAGCAGGCAGTGATTCCTGATCAGGATCCTGGTCAGGATCGACTGCATCGAGCTAAATCCAGACTAAAAATCCAGTTTAGGATGGACTTTGAGACCCTTGAACACATCCAGAGGAGGGAACGAGGCTGGTGAGGAACACAAACCCTGTGAGGAACGGCTGAGGGAGCTGGGGATGTTCAGCCTGGAGAGAAGGAGACTCAGGTGTGACCTCATCCCTCTCCACAGCTCCCTGAGAGGTGGCTGTGACAGCTGGGGTTGGGCTCTTTCTCCAGGCAGCACTGACAGAATGAGAGGACCTTAAGCTGCACCAAGGGAAATACAGGTTGGGTATTAGGAGAAGGTTTTTTACAGAAAGGGTGCTAAAGTCCTGGAATGGTCTGCCTGGGGAGTGGTGCAGTCACCATCCCTGGATGTGTTCAAAGGAAGATTGGATGTGGCACTGGGTGCCGTGGTTTAGTGCAGGTGTCAGGGCTGGGTTGGACTCCATGGTCTTGGAGATCTCTTCCAGCCCGGTGATTGTGTGATTGTGTGATTCTGTGTGATTCTCTGTGATTGTGTGATTCTGTGATTCTGTGTGATTCTGTGTGGTTCTCTGTGATTCTCTGTGATTCTGTGATTCTGTGAACAGGAGCTGCTGGGACTCCATGGGCTGGTGCAGACACAGGATCTGGAGGGGCTGCTCTCACTCTTCAGAACAAGTTTTACCTTGTCCACACCCTGGAGAATCTTCCTGGGAGTCCCAGGGGAAATCCCTGAGCCAGCAGCAGCAGCTCCTTTGGCTGTACCCAAGCAGAGCCCTGTGCCCTGGTTCTGCAGCTCACCTCTCTCCAATTTTTGGGTTGCAGTGACCTTTCAAACGAGAGTTTGGCCAAGAGGAGAGATGCGCCAGTGTGCTCAGCGCTCAGCACGACCCAGGGAACTCATCAAGGCAACGTTCTTAATTCCCATATTAAGGAAAAAAAAAACCTCCCTGTGCTGTTGGTGCCCCGGGGATGGCCAGCACAGACCTCCCTGTCTGACGAGGTGCCAGCTCCAGCGCAGTGTGAGTAACGCTCTTTGTCAGCTCCGATAAAGCCTGAAATCTATCACCGGCCCTTTCCTCCAAAGGTTTGGTTACGAGAAAAGTAATTACGATTTGTCCTTAATTCCAGAAAGTGTGCCTGCACCGCGGCTGGGAGGAGGGGGCTGGCCCAGGGCACGGCCACAGCCTGCTGCCACCTCCGGGACCCCGAGCAGCCACCTCGGGGGCTGGAAATAGAGATGGGGAGGTGCCAAGGGGCAGCTGGGGAGGTGCCAAGGGGCAGCTGGGGAGGTGCCTGCCCTCGAGCAGGTCCTGTGACATGGATGCTGCAGTTCCTGGTCCTCTGGGAGCTCCTGGCCACGCTGGGGAGGGGAGTGACCCCTGTGAGCGTCCCCACAGTGCCTGCCCTGGCCAGCTGGGCCTCGGGGCTGATGGATGGCACAGAATTCGTTTTTTAAGCCCGGTTGTTCAGCGGAAGGGGAAAAGCTCTCCTTCTGCCTCTGGATCTGATGAGATGAGACATGTGCCGGGAAGATGAATTGAGGGCTGCATCTGAAGTGCCAGATACATAATCCATCCTAAATAGGCTTCATTAGTGCTAACAATTAAAGTTACCATTGTGGATTGGATACGTTTTCTATTAACTTTGCCCTTGTCTGCAGCTCGGGCTCACCTCGCAATAATGAGCTGTGTCACTTCTGATCTATTTCTCATAATAGCTCCTTTCTCCTCTAAATCTGGGCAAAATATGATTTATAGGCAGGGCTGTCGTCTGGGTGTCAGGCACCCACCTTCTGCGCTGTGTGGGGAGCAAAAACCATCCTGGGGCTGGGATTTGGGGTGATGTCCATGGCCCAGGGGTCATCAGGACAGAGAGGAGCTGGGGCAGGAGCCTTCCTCATCCTGCTGGAACAGAAGGAGTGGCACTATCCCAGGATTGAGCCCTAAAGCCCCCCAGCAAGGAATCAGCTGCCATGGCTGTGGCCAGGCTCCCCGTGCCCTTGGAGGAGCTCAATCCCAACAGGCAGCAGATCTTCCAGCAGCCACATTCTCCCAGGACAGGTGGGGTTTTTTTTGGGGATCTCTTTGCATCTCTACATCACCTTTGTTGCCTCAGCTCTGAGGAGAGCCTGGCTTTGTTACTGGCACAGAGTGCCCTGCCACGGAGCGTGACTCTGGGACAGCTCGAGGCACTGAGGCTGGAGTTGTTCTCCTGGCTTGGCCAGAGCTGTGGGCAGGAGGTTGGACACCTGCCCCTGTCCCCCTCCACATCCAGATCTCCTTTGTCTCACTCGAGCTCCAAACCTCTGCTGAATGGAGAGGGAGCCACAGCAGCAGCAAAAGCCCTCCTGAGAAATACGTCCCCTCCCTCGGGGCCGGCTGTCACCTCATCGCATCAGCAGCGACGGAAGGGAGGGAGCTGGCAGGTAACCCTCTGCAAGGTGTTTTGGTGATAAACTGAGAGTGCCTGGTGTAAAGCTGTGGCACATTAAACATGATTGTGGGTGGATAAAGCAGAGGGCAGCAGTGACCTGAGCTTTTTCTCCAGGGCAGTTTGGAGGAACACTCACAAGCCCAGGCACCTTTGATTTTAAATATTTATTATTTTCGTTTGATGTGAACCCTGCGTTTCACACAGGCAGAGCCAGGAAAAGTTCCCACTTAATGTTTTTGTCATGTTTCCCACCCCGGAGCCATCCCAAGTCCTCAGCAGCACAGGTGGGATGTGCAGGATTGGCTCACCCTCCCCACTCCTCTGTCCCTGCAGGGCTTGGATCTCCAGCAGGGTTATTTGGAGAAAAAAAAACCAAAAAAAACCCATCCAGGACAGGAAAAAAAAAAACCAAACCCAAGGAGTTCTGACAAACAAGATCCATCAGCCCAAGTTAAAACAGCCTGCAACGCTCTGGGACCTTTGCTGATAATTAAAAGCAGTGTGATGGCTCTGTGCTGGTGAGAATTCGTTCCGTCACTTGCCCTCAAAGACGCCTCCGTGCCAGCAAGTGGCACTCGTGGGTGTCAGGGCTGTCACTGAGCGCTCCGCTGTGGCTCTTGGTGGCTGTGGCCCTCCACAGAACAGATGGATGAGCAGGCAGGGCTGGAGTTTGTCACCCTGGCCCTTCCCGAGCAGTGACTTCCCACTGGGGCTGTGCTGGAGGAATTCGCATCCGTCCCAAGAAAACGCTTCCCAGCAGCGAGGCAGCATCGCTGCCAGCAGGCAGTTGCCATGGCAATGAGGGGCTGGAGTGGCCCTGGCAGATGATGATTGTTATTATTTTTATTATTATTATCATTATTTATTACTTTAATCTGGCCCTGGTTTCCTCTGTGGGAGCACCTGCAAAGCCTCTGCTCCGGAGTGCGGGGGCTGGAGGTGGGCGGTGAGGGGGTGAGGAGCAGTGAGGGGGTGAGGAGCAGTGAGGGGGTGAGGAGCAGTGGAAGTTCCACTGGTGAGGGGAGGAAGGCCTGGATGTCCACACCAGCACCATCTTCTGTTCGGAGAGGGCTGGAAGGGCCAGTGGTACCAACATGTTTGGGGGTACCATGGCCAGGGCAGGACCCTCCCCTTGTGCTGGCACTGCCTGCAGTGACCCCAGCCCGGTGTGGGGGTTCAGTGCCAGCCCTGCCTGGCATGGGGGGGACACCAGAGCCCTTTGGAGGAAGGTGTGGCCCCCTCCACCCGGTCTCAGGCTGGGATTTTGCGCTCCCACAGCTGGTGGAGCGCATTTCTCGGCAAGATGAGCAAGTTCCTCCTCCTGTTCTCCTTGCTGTGACAGTGGGGCAGCCCCAGCGTGTCCAGGGGGATCTGGGGGTGCTTCAGGGGGTGCTGCACACCCTGCTGCTCCTCAGGCTGCAAACAAGGGGACTGAACCTGTCCAACAGGGTGATGTTACCCCTGATCTGCTGGGTGAGCTCAGAGAAGGGGCTGATTTCCCTTGGCTGGGGCTGAACTCTCAGCACCACATCAGCCCTGTGCAGACCTGCTCGGAGCTCAGCTGGGCACAGCCTCGTGTCCCCTGTCCTCTTCTCCTCCAACCCCAGGTGGCTGAGCGTGTGACACCCAGATTTGTCCCTCCTCTTCTTCTGAGAGGCCGTGGATGGGGCTCAAGTCTTCCCCAGCACCAGGATGCGGGGTGTGTGTGGGACAAATGTGGGATGATGTCCCAGCATCGCCCACCCCCTGCTCTCCTGCTGAAATTTAGATGTTTTTATCTCACAGCATTTAGTCTTTATGTACAGCAAGTACACATATTTACACCCACACCCATTACAGGTCCCCTTGGGGAGGTTCAGGGCTCTTTTTGAGGGGTCCCTGCTGGACCCCAGGACAGGACAGGGCTCTGCTCTGCTGCCGAAAGCCCGGCTCGTCCTGCGCTGCACAGGGGACAGCCCAAGGTCACCAGGATGTCACAGCGTCCCTTGGAATTGAGATTTTATCTCGTGGAGCTGCTCTCAAAGCCATTCTTCATCCCTCCTAAGGGAAGGGCCTGCCTGGCCAGGAGCTTTTCATGCACACGGTATCAATCTCCGAGAGGGAAGCACTTTTATATTGCAGATCTGATGGAGGAATAAATTCCCACAGAAGTAGGAAGCAGAAGCTAATAGGCTTTTTCACAATGAAAGAATAGATCTGCTGACAAAGGCGTTTCCAGGGCATCAAAATAAACTGTATTTTCTGTGATCCCCCAGAGCTCCCTCGCCTCTGCAGCCGCCCAGCTGAGAGTGGCCGTTCCTGGGGTGCTCAGGGCTGGCTCCTGAGCTCCATCACAGTCACCTCACGTGTCACACACACAGAGAAGTGATGTCCCTCCTGGCTTCTGGTCCTGCTGCTCACCCCCTGCCTGCCTGGACACTGCTCTCCACTCCCAGCCAGCACAAGGGCATTGGGCCACGCTGCCAGAGCCCCGCTCCTGGTCCTCTCCGTTATGGAATTCCTGTTGGGCAGGCTCCCAGTGCCTTTTTCAGTTCCCTTTTTGGGAAAAAAAATTAAGAAAAAAAAAAAAAGTGCCTTTTCTTTTCCTACCAATTGATTTTCCACTTAAAACCACTCCGTGCCTGCTTCCCACCCCACAGGAAAACCAACCCTCTCAAGGAAATGGCTTAGGAGACCAAAATTTACTGAGGTCTTACATGCTCCGATCCCCAAAGGGGCGGGGAGGGGGGGAGAGGAAATGATTTGTTCAATTAATTATAAATGTTTTAATTTAAATGGCTAATGTAGAAGGCAGTCAGATATAAACCAGCAAACTACTGAAGTGGTTTATGGGTCCTTAAAGAGCAGTAAATGCTTGTTCCCATTCTGCTCGGATCACTCAAATGACTTTTCCTGCCGAATTCAGGGTGCAGTGGGAGACAGAGAGGGGGAGGTTTCCTCTTGTATTTCACATCCCCCCAGGCAAGTTGTGATAAACTTTTAACAATTCCTTTCTTTGGAGCCCTCAACTCGCCTTTGCGAAAAAGAAACAAAACCACAATGGTTGTCCCGTGCTGCTGGGAGGTGGAACGAAAAAACAAAGAAGAAGAAGAAGAAATCTTCTGGGTCAAGGTCACCTCTTGCTGTAGGATCACTCCTACGCCTACCAACCTCATCCCTGTCGTCCTCCTTGATATCTCAGCCAGCCTCTGTGCTCGGGGTGATCCCACGGTGAGGGATATCTCAGCTACATCTGTCTTTGTTCCCTGCCTGTGTCTCCTGCCTGCTGCTCGGCACCGAAGCCCTCCGTACACAGCATTAATGAGCTGATTTGCACAGGGAGAGCTCCAACCAGCCCTTTTCCTTGTCAAAAACACAGAAATGCAAAGTTCTGAGGCTTGCTGGAGGGAGGGACATTGCCTGCAAGGGAGAGGTCATGAGTGGAAGTTTCTTGAGTGATGGAGAGAGAGGGAGCCCACGGGTCTGTGTGTGGCTAGAGCAAAACACACCTGAGAATCATGGAATATCCCCCTGGAAGAGACCACAAGGATCATCCAGTCCCGCTCCTGGACACCCCAACAATCCCACCCTGCTCTCCAAACGCTCCTGGAGCTCTGGCAGCCTCGGGGCCGTGACCAGTGTGGTGGGATAAATTTGCCAAGCCAGGGCCTTGCTGCCAGCAGGATTCTCCTGCTGATTCCAGCTCTCACCCCGTCTCCTTGCAGCTTCCTGCAGTTCAAACCCATCGTGTTCCCTTGGCTCTGTTCTCCCTGTGTCCCTGCTCCAGCAGCAGTGCCACTGCTCCTTTTTCCCCACTGCTCCTTTTCGGTGGCTGAAAAGGAGCAGACAGTCTGTGAGAGGGTAAATTGGACATCTAATAAATGCATTTTCTCAGTTCTTTTTTCCCCTCTTTTCTCCAGACCGTCCTGCCCTGAAAACCATTTTCCTGGAGTTCTCGTCGTTGACCCCTAGAGGTCCAGAGATGTTACCTAAACTAAATGGCTTTGCTTTTCATACTCCAGCAAAATCTGTCTCTCTTCCAGCACAACACATCTCCTCCCAGGCCACAAAGAAACAGTTACAACAGCAAAAGGCTGCTACACCCATAATTACAGTGGGCTGAGAGAGAGTCTGTGCAAAGAAATTTGGATTTGGGGATTATAGAGGAGGAGTTTTTTTGTTTTTATTAATTTTTCTCAGCCTTTTCCCAAGAGGAAAAAAAAAAAAAAACCACAGAGCTGGTTTCAAAATAGATTTCTCATTGGCAGGGCGCTGTTTTAGCAGTGTCAAAGCCCAGCTGGCTCCATCAGCCAGACCCCACAGCGCTGTCAGGATGGATTGAGGGCTCCAGCTCCCCGCTGCCGCGCAGGGGAGGTTTTCTGGGAAGCTCAAACCTCATCCCCGGCCTGAGAGCAGGAGCTGAGGGGCTGCCAGGGGAGAGGAAACCTGTGCAAGTGACTGGGGACGTGGGGGACAGGCATGTGGCAGGGGTGTGGAGCCAGGGTGTGAACGCCACGGCGCTGGGAATGCCAGGAGCCAGCACTCCGTTCTCCTCCAGGGCAGGGAGGAACATCAGGAGCAGCAGAGAGCGGGGCTGAGCTGTAACCTGCCTTGTTAGAAAGCAGAAAGTCTCTCACAAATGGATTTCCAATTTCCCGTCCACCTGCTTAGCCGAGACAGATTTCTTGCTTTTATAATTACTTTTTGGGTAGTTACAGGATCCGGTATCCAGGCAACTTGATGCCTCTTTAATCCTCTTGTAAATCTGGTGGTTGTTTTGTTGGGGTTTTTTTTTTCTGTTGATTTCTAGGTGTTGGGGAAACATCCACCAATCCTTTAAGGCAGTCACCACTTTCTCCATGGATGTTTCTCTTCCCCAGAGCTGGCTGCGTAGGCACGATGCCGTGTCAGATTTTGGAGGTTCAGGTCCATGATGCAGCAGCTCCCACGGGCTCTGTGTGACAGCTCTTGATCCCTCTTCCAATGAAACAGTGGCCAAGAAAAGGCTGCAATGCATCTTGTCTTCCCAACAACACCCCCAGGCAACGATGTCTCCCCATGGCTTGGGTCCGTCCCTGCCCCGTGGGTCATTCAGGGACATGCTCAGCATCTCTTCATTTTGGGGGTGTTTGTGCCCATCTGGGTCAGGGCAGGTTGGAGATGCTTTAATTAAAGCACAGTTAATCACCCCGGGCTGTCCATCAGGGGCCGGGGCAGGAGCGGGGCTGGAGGTGACCCAGGCTCCTCTCCCAGCACCGCACAGGGGCCGAGCTCCGTCTGCCCTCCTCCCACTCACCCACACTTCCAGGGACACCGAAGGAGGAGGGAAGCAGGGATGGCACACGCTGCTGCCCCGGGCCCCAACAGATCCTTCATTACCATGCAGAGAGCACGGGGAAGTCAAGTCACCCTGCAAAGGTCACGCATCCACACGCGCTCCAGGCTCTGACCTCCGCTGGGGGAAGTGTAATTTAATTAACTTCTGCTTCGCTGTTCACCTGCTGGAGTGCGTGTGGGTCACATCCTGCGGGCTGCTGGTCCCTCTGTCCTGGCTCCAGCCCCGGCAGCACTGTCCCTCTGTCCCTCTCCCCGCAGGGCTGGGCGTCCTTCAGCACGGAGACAGCGCCTGTGCCTCGAGCTGCCGCTCGTGGTCGTGGTGGCAACAATTAGGCCATCAGTCAATAAACTAATACTCTCATTTACAGTCATTAGGGACTGCGGATCCAAGCATCTGCTTCTGCTAATGAGTTTAAAAGTTGGCTAAATATGGCAGACCTGCTCTGGCGGAGAAGGAAGCAACAGGAGTTCGATGCGGAATTGGGCTCTGGTGAACACGACATCAATTTTAATTAGCAGGCGTCCGCAGCTTCCCAACCAAACCAAAATAAGTGGCAAAGGGAGGGCGCTGGGGGCTGCTCAGGGCTCGTTTTGGGGTCCCAGGTGGCTCTGCCAGGGGGAATGAGCCCCAGGGGTGCCCTCCAGGCACCAGCCCAGCTTGTGCTCAGCGCTGCCTGGGCTGCGAGCGCAGCGCTGCTCTGCTGTCACACAGATCTTTTAATCTGGTGAGGAATCATTCATTTCCACCTCCAGGCCTAACACAGGCTGCCAGGGGGATGCTGAAGTTTGAAAAGCCCTATCATAGATCTGTTGTAGCTCAGAGAGAAGGGAAAAAGCTTTTCCTCTAAATGACTGTAAATGTTTTTTGCCTGGAGATGCTGGCTCACAGGGGGCTGGCAATTTATGAGCCGGTGTTTGACCTCACTGATGGAGACCTCCATCACCTGTCACCTCCCAAGGCCAGCACAGAATGGGTTTTGGGTTTTTGCTGCTTCTGCAGCAGCCACTTCTCTCAACACCCCTCAGGCTGGATGGTGGGGTTGCTCCGTGCCCTGCCTGTGGAGCGTTAAACCTGGGTTGGTTCTCTGGGATCTCGCCAGGCAGGGGACAAAACACTCCTCAGAGCCCAACCCATCATCCTCTCCAAGCAGCACCGCTATTTTCCCCATCGATCCACCCCTGCAGAACACCAGGCATCGTGTTTTTCAGGGATCTCTTGTTCCCCAGCGCGGGTTAAAAGCAGCAGGTAAAAGGAACCATTTGAAAAGTCCTTTTCCCTTTCCTTGGTAATGGATTGAGGCATTACCAGCGGTCAGGGATGTTTTAAGGCACGGCCTGCTCAAGATAAAAGCGAGGTCCACACACAGGGCTTGGCTTTCAGTGATGATTTTCTGTCCCTGGCTGCCACATTGTGCTCCCGCGTCGCCGCCTCACGTTGCACCCGCTCCCAGCTGTGGGATCAGGACAAGGTTATGGACAGCCCAGCGCTGAGAGTAGTTTTAATTTAGCTCCTCAGAGGGAGTTCTGCTGAGTTTTAAGAGGGAAAAAAATTAGTTACATTCCAGTACCTACAGGAATCGACAGCTCCAGCAATGTTCTTTGTGAGTGAGGGTAACTGTGGGTGCCTTTCCCTGGCAGTGTGGGGCTGGATGAGCACAGCTGGCGGGTGTAGGGTTTGTATGGGATTTGTATGAATTGCTTGGAAAGGGCGGGCTTGGTGGCTTTCCAGGCAGGAACCCCAAAGAGCATCCCTGAAAGGGGGAATAACTGAGAACCGGCTTAGGGAGGCTGGAAAAGGGGAAAACCTCCTCCTCTGGAATAAGAGCTGGGCAGATACAGAGCGTGGCAGAGTTTTGTGAGGAGGGGAGTGACCAAGATGTGTCTGCTCCAGCTGAGGCTGGAATTTAGGGGGTGTTACCCTGGTTTTTCTGAGTTTTTTAAAGCCTTTTGATTTTCATAAAAATGGAGTCAGATCTTTTAGCTACTGCACAATATTAGGAGCAGTTTCTACCTTTTTCCCACATATGTAACATAAACAAATCCTTTGTTTTTCATTCTCTGTCCTTTGTTTGCACATTTCTAACCTGAAAACAATTGTAACTGACAGTTGGTCTGGCCACTGAGGCTGAGAGGTGAAAAACCCCAGAAGCCAATGTTCAGCCAGACCCACAAATGTATAAAAAGTAAGAAATAAACAAGGAGGCTCTCTCCGCCCTAACTCAGCTTGAGCAGGATCCCTGCAAAAATCTCTTATCTCGTGTGATTGCTTTGCGTATCGTGATAACAAGGGGGGTGTTGGCCAGCAGAGCCACTCCTGAGTGCTGGTGGGGGACAGCCCCAGCCAGGGAATGCTGCAGCAGCAGTGGGAGCTGGGAAGCAGCAGCCCAGGCCCTGCAGCTTGCTGGAGGAAGATGGAGTGCTGCTTCCGTAGCCAACGCTCTTGACGCTCTTTTTAATACATATATTAAAAGGGTGCTAATAAGCAAATCCGTCAGTTATGCAAATGAGTGGCAATTGCATCTTGAAGAGCATCCCACAGTTTAATTACATCATAATTGCAATGTAACACTTTAATTACCATATGCATCACGAAATCATGAGCACTGTTTCTAATCTCTTCACCAATATTTCAAATCAAACAGATTGCACAGGGCCCGGCGTCGTGCTGCCATCCTGCACAGGGAACCTGTGGCTACCTAAAACGGAGGCTAGACAAGGTTAAGAGAATAAAAGCAGGTATTTATTGAAGGCCTTCAGTAGTTACACCTTGGGCAGTCAGAAGTCTGCCGGGGGCTACGCCCAAGGTGGAGATTTTCATACAGTTGTAAGTTTGGTCCATTTACATATCAGGGGTTAACCCTCCAATTATATATAGCTATATATATGTATAACTATGTATATATTATATAGTTTTAGGTAATGAAGTCATTTACTCCAAGTTTATCCCCTCTAATTCACTGTTGTTAACATCTCTCGGGGCCGGAGGCAGTGAGATGCCCTTGAGTTTCAGGCCTAAATAAAACCTGAATCCTACGGCATGAAAACGCCGGATTCATCCCATCCCCTGCAGGATGGAGGCTGGGCAGGGCTCCCCTGTGTCCCTGCCTGGCCGTGCTGGCAGCAGACGGCTGCATGAGCGCTCTTGGCCAGCATCTCCAACCACGTCCCACCGTCAGGGCCGTGCTGGAGCCCTGGGAGCAGAGGGAGGGATGGGGCCACGCTGGGCTCTGCTCCAGGATCTTCCCTGGTTCAACCCGCTCAGTCTCCACCTCTGCCCGGTTTGGGGTGATCACACCAGCCAGCTCGGATGAAGGGAGGGAGATTTGCAAGTGGCTGTTTTTTGGAAGAAGTCGTTCGATGAAAAAGCTGCCTGTGATCCTCCCTTCCCCACCCAGCACAGAAAAATGAATTTCACATTCTCCCTCTTGCCCCAGAGAGGGAAACAATAAAGCTTACTGGGGCAGAGCTTTAGCTGGAGGCGTGGGAATTCGATTTAAACCAGTTGATTTCGTAAATCTTCCCAGTTTGCATTCTTACTTTTCCTCCCATCCGGCTTCTTTCCTCTCCCCTATAAAGCCACATCTAATAAATGACTTAAGAAAAGCAAAGATTGGCTTAAAAAGGGACTAAAATCCACATCTGGGGACTAAGAGATGAATGTTTTTAAGCTGAAATGGGTGTGATGGAGTGACGGATCAGGAGAGGAGCTGATCCAGGTGAATCCCTCCTGCCCATGGCAGCGCCCCAGCTCTCCTGGCACACAGAGCAGGGCCAGGGTCTCCTCCCAGCCCTTCCCAGCACTGCTGCTCTTGCTGCAGGTTGCACATTTGCTTTGCCGTGAGCTGGCGGTGATTTAAAATCATCCCGCGCTAATCCATATAAATTCTTTTAATCGTGGATTTAATCTTCTAAGCGTGTGGTAATTAAATTACACGCCAGTCAGACACATCAGCGAAAGGTGTGAGTTTACAGGACAGCCCATGGCCAGCACAATCAGGCTTTGGATTACTCCACTGTTCCCTTGTCATTGGTTTTTCCCTTTCTGTCTGTTTTTCCCAAGTCATTTCGGTTGGAAAGGCATCGAGTCCCATCTGTGCCTGATCCTCACCTGAGTGCACATCCAGCCCTTCCTGGGACACTTCCAGGGGTGGGCACCCCAAACCTCCCCAAGTTCCGATGCCCAAGAGCTCTTTCCATGGAGAAATTCCTGCTGATGTCCAACCTGACCTTCCCCTGGCACAGCCTGAGGCCGTTTCCTCTTGTCCTGTGTGGCAGGGAGAAACAGCAGAGAAGATACAGCCCCAGAAGGAGTTGATGGCCAGGACAGGGCCTGGAGCAATCCAAGCGCTGGAATATTCCTGGAGAGCAGAAGGAGATCTGGAGGAAAGCACTCCGGGGCTCCCTGAGCAGAACATTTTGATGGGCTGGTGTTAATGGAGGGAAACACCGCGACACCAGAAGCACATTAACAAATTAAACTTTGGTGCTGGGAAGAGGAAAGTCTCGGTGAACTGCGAGGTGGGGAGATGACTGACTTCAGGAACGTGACAATTACCGTACTTAACTTTTTTTTTTTTTCCTTTTTTTTTTTTTTTTTTTTACATTAAAAGCCAAATAGGAGCATATATTTAATTCATTAAACCAGTCTGAAGTGGCTCCCTCCATCCCAGAGCAGTTAATCGGTGCTCAGTGTCTCCTAATGATGGGGTCCCTGTAAGGTCAGCCCCGACACTCGTTAGCTAATCGGAGACTTATTTGTTTTGCAAATTGCTCTCCCATTTTGAACCTCCGCGCAGCAATTTCCGTGGCGGGGAGGCAGGAGAGAGTTCACGGGGCTGGGTTTCGGAGCCCTCAATCTGTCACTGGGAGGAGGATAAAATTAGGATAAAATTAGCCTGGGAAAGAGAAGGAGAAGGATGCCGGGTTTGTTCCAGGCAATCCAGGTGCGTCTTCCACGTCGGGACTCAGGGGTGGCTGGAGGGCTGTGTGGCACCACCCCGCACATGCCAGGGGACTGGGGACATCGTGTGACGCTCCTCACCTCACTGGGGTGGCTGGAGGGCTGTGTGGCACCACCCCGCACATGCCAGGGGACTGGGGACATCGTGTGACGCTCCTCACCTCACTGGGGTGGCTGGAGGGCTGTGTGGCACCACCCCGCACATGCCAGGGGACTGGGGACATCGTGTGACACTCCTCACCTCACCACCTGTCCTGCCCTTTCCATGCTCCTCTGAGGTCCATGGGAGACCTTGTGTGGTCCTGCTGCCCTGCCCATGCCCTCTGCCCAGACACCTGCACCCTTAGGTGCCCCGAAACACTGGGGATGTGCACAGAAAGATGCTCCCAGGGTGGCAGCGTCCCTGCTCCGTGTGGCAGAGGCGGCTCGGTGGAAGCAGAGCGCAGTGTGGGGATTTCGGGATAGAGGGTGAGCGGTGGGGACACCCACAGAGCCCGAGGAAAACACAAAGCCTGGATGAGCTGTTTGAAGCCTTTTCCTCCTCTCCCTGAGGCAGCTGGAGGTCTGGCTGCTGTCCTGAAGCACATGACGAGTCCACCCTGAGTGGGAATTCATGTTTATCTCTGAAGGAGGAAGCATCTCCCACCATCCATCTTTCCATGGATGAAGATCCTCGTCCCTGCTCCGTTCAGATTTGGTTTTACAGGTGTGGGACAAGCTGGCTGACACGATGTCCCTTTGCATCCCAACCCAGCTCCATTCCAGTGACACAAAGCTGACACAAAGGAACGGAGCTGAATTCTTCACCCTCCAAGGCTGGAGGGGGCAAGGAGTGACCCAGAAAACAGGGAGGAAGGCGTTTTGCATTTTGTATTTTAGGTCCAAATGCAGAGTGATGTGTGGACTGGGCTGTCAGCCTCTCCTCCCCATCCCACGGTGGGTGATTGAGAGCCCAGCTCCCGATTTCCCTCCTGTCTGGAGAAACCCGGAGCCAGAGCAGAAGGCAGAAGCTCCCTGTGCTCGTGCTGGGGCTGCTGCCCTGGCTCTCCACTGACTGACCTTTGGCCATGAACTCTTAGCAGGGATTTTCCCCTGGTTTCAGAGCAGGATGACTGGGAGCACCAGGAGCAGACCCCAGCTGTCCTGGCTGCTCTGCTCATTCCACTTGGCAGATGCTTGAACTTACAGCAGTGAAGGGGGAGAAAGAACCTTTATTTTCCAATAACACAGGCAAAAAAAAAAAAAAAAAAAAAAAAATTACACACCACCTTTGCTTTAATTTCCCCTTTAAAGTAATGGCATCTATAGTGTAAAGAAAGCATTCCACTGAGGCACAATTTTTTTGTTCCCCAAATGTCATGGAAATGGAGGAATTTCAGCAACTGTATTTCTGTGCAAAAGAGGAGAGAAAGCAGATGAATTTTAAAAGGTTACATTGATTGCAGTCAAGCATGGACCTGCAGCAAGGAGGGGTGGGAATGAGCTGCTTTTCTCTCTGTGGGGCTGTTCCATCTCAGCATCTCCTCAGGATGCTGGGGCACCCCCAGTGCCAAAAATTCCTTAACTCCGAGAGGACCGAGCACGTGTGACCCTGGAGCTCGGGAGAGAGCAGCCCTGGCTCCTGAAACATGAGGTTTCATCCATGAGCACGAGTCCTCATCGAGCTGGGGGCTGGTGGTGAGAAGTTCCCTGGGAACAAAATAAAGAGTGAATTTTTACTGGACTTCTACTTCTCTGCGGGAGCCCTGACATCTGAGAGGAGCTCCTGGTCCTTCAAGGTGGTGGAGCTGATTTCCTGCAGCTCTGTCAAGACAGAGAAGCTGCTCAGAAGCCTCCGTTTCCAGAGAAGCTGGAGGAGAGGCGTGAGTCTGACACGGTGGTGGAGCAGGTCAGGTTCTCTCCAGCCCAGCCTGGGGTGGTTTGGGGGCTGCAGTCCTGGCTTGGCTCTGCTCCTGAGGACAGGGGGAGCTGCCTTTTGGAGACCTGCTGCTCTTCCAGCATCTACAGAAGCCTTGAGATTGGTTAATTCCTGGAGCAGTTTGTAAGAACCAGAGTGGCAAAGGCAGCCTGGAAGCATCAGCCACAAGGGAAGTGTTCCTGCAGCAGCCATGAGCTGGGAGCATCCCCAGGGCACGGTGGGGTGTCCTGCTCAGAGGCTCCTGGGCCCTGGGATAGCTCTGCTGCTTTGGCTTCACTTTAGCAGAGATGGGCCCAGTTCCCTTCTTCGGGCACTGGCTGCGCTTGTGTTACACACCTGGCCTGGCCGTCGGCCTCTGGGATGGGATGGGGTGGACACAGGCCCTTGGGGAGGTGTTTCTCCTCACCATCACCACCAAGGCACCATGGCTGGTGCTGATGACAACTTCCACCCTCTTGCAGGGCAGTGGAACGCAACCTCGAGGGGTCACTTGCCATCGTAACTCATGGGATCTTCTTCTCCTCACGAGGACGAGAGCTGGGGGCAAAGTCACCCAAGCAGAAAACAAGAGCCCGAGCCTCTCTCACGAAAGCACAAGGGAATTTTTAGATCCCAATGACCAAACCTCCTCTCCTCCTCTTCCCTAAGCGACAACCTCTCCGTGGCACCAACACAGGCGCAGGAGCCGTCCCCGCGCTGCCGCCTTCGCCTTCGCCTTCGCCCCGGCGTTTCCCACATCAAGCGCGAAACGAGGCTGACCTTCCTCGGAGCCGTACCTGCATCTCCACATCAATACCCAGCCCCACGAGGCGCTCTCTGAGCTTGAAAGCCGTCCCCATCCCGGCGGGGTCGCGCCCCGCAGCGTGGGGCCGGGGACGCCCATCGCCGCTCGGCACAGCCGCCGGTTCCCCGCGCTGCCCCGGCCACGGCGGGGCTTCAATGGCAGGAGGAGGAAAGGTTTCTCCTTGATCAGGAGGGATAAGAATAGCGAGCGGCAGGCGGCGGTTGGTGGGGTGAGGATGAAAGGCGGCTGGCTCTCATTCTTCCCCCGCACCGGGGCCATCTGCCCCTTCCTTTCCCGGGCCATAATTGCGTGGCACGCCGCCGCCGGTGAGTGTCACGCTCCACCAAAGCCCCAGCGCCGCGAGGCCAGGGCTCCAGGCTCGCCGGCAATGAGCGGGGAGGCGGCCAGGAGGCTTTTGATGCCGCTCTTCTTCCTCTGACGCGCTGAAGGATTATCAGGCTCTGAGGAAGGCGTTTCTCTGGCTCGGAGCTTCGCCTCGCTCTGCAGAGGAGAGCAAGGGCTGCTGTGCCACGCCAAGGGGGCAGAGGGGCAGCGCCAGCTCATCGCCCAGGAGGTGCTCAGTGGGCCAAGGCCAGACCCAAACCCAACATCCCCGAGCCCTCCAGGGCACCATCGCCATGGTGGACACGCCTGTGACCCTTCCTGACGGTGGCCGCTGGCCTTTGGTGGCTTCTGCTCTCGGAGGTCGTGCTGGGGACAGCGCGGTGCGGAGAGCAGAGCCCTTGGAGGTGCTGTGACACCTCAGCACCGCGATTCCCAAGCCCAGCAGCTGCGGTGGGGTGTCGTGGCCTCCCACTTCCCAGTGTTTTTTCAGGTGTTTCCTCTGGCTTTGCTTTCATTCATTTATCACACGCACACAGAGCAGAAGTGGGCTCGAACCTCCCTCTCCAGCAGCTGAAATCAAATAATTTACCCAGTGTATCCCACCTGGAGAAGAATTCCCGGCTGGTCAGCAAATTGTGAAGGAGTTCACTGTATCCTTTGGAGCAAGAAATTATCCTGGAGTGTAAGTTATGGCTCCAGCAGCCGTACAGGTACAGAAAATAAAATGAAGAAGGTGGGTGAGATGGAGATTTAAACGATGCTGTAGAAAACAGTGAGCAGGGGACACCGTGATCAAACTGGGGGTTCCGTTTGGAGGAAGGGCACCTGACAGCAGTGTCTGAAGGAGAACAAAGGGAAAAACCTGACACAAGAACCTGGGAACATCCCCTCAGCTCTCCCAGGGCAGGCATCTCACAGCTGAAGCCCTTTTCCCTGCATTGGCGTGATGCTGCACATCATCCCTACAGCTGGCTGGTATCTTTGGGGGGGCTATTTTGCCATATTTTTAGGAAATGCCAATATGGATTGAGGACTTTTTTTTGGGTCTGGGAGGGAAAAGGTCAGCCTGAGCAAATTTCTCAACCTGAACTGAAAGCAGAGAGGGGTGACAAACCCACTCCAGCTTCAGATGGAGCTAATTAAAGTGCTGACATTTTAAGACATGATGATGTGAAATCTCTTCCTTCAAGCCAAGTCTGGGCCCTTTTTCAGAGTTCAGTTCTGCTGCCCAGAGCAGTCCAGGAGAGGTGCAGGCCAACTGAGAGGGGCGATGGATTGTTTTTAACGTGGTATTTTCCTTACAGTGCAAGCAAGTTTTTAGCCTCTGGAAGAACCTGTAATGTCAGAGATCCCAAAAAAAAAGTGGAGCTCTCCAGCTCAGGAGCCTGTGAGAGGATTTGAGTCTCGGCTCTGTTGTGTTTTAACCTGCAGGGAGAACAGAGGAGCAGAGCCCCAGCCCCACAATACGGGGGTAAGCCAGGGTGGGTGCACACCCCAAAACCTGTAGCATCACCCCAACAACTCCCCTCTGCATGAACAGTGATGTAAAATCGAACCAAGCACAGTTTCCCAGGGAATGGAGGCTTTTGGGGTGCCCCTGGGAGGGTGGGCTGTGGCAGAGCCGTGTGCCCTGTGCTGCCAGCAGGGCTGGGGCTGGCTGGCAGGGAGGGAGCTGCAATCAGGAGCTCTATTGTGGCTCTCGGGCTGCCGGCACAATGCAGCATTAAGAGACAAAGTCAGCTCGGCTCAGTGGGGTGCGGGAGGTGATTTGGGGGAAGGAGAGGCCGGCTCTGACAGGTAGAATGAGCCTGGAGTGACGGGGGGAGAGCCAGACTGAAGGCAGCGCCTGCAGTCTCTGGCTCCAAGCCGAGTTGCAGGTCTGGGAGGGTGAGGGAGCCGTGCTGCTCCACTGAGAATATCCCGGGGTTGTTCCCAGGAGGGACCTGTCTGCACCGGCCCCGGGGACAGGGATGCACCCAGGCAGGAGACACAGCGGGGTGGATGGACAGACAGACAGACAAACAGGCTCATCTCCAGGGAGAGATCGATCAGGGCAGGGCAGGCATGATCTGCTTCAGCAGGAGAAGCTTTCCATGTGAAGGGAGCTGGCAGGATGCGGGGTCAGCAGGGGACGGATGGGGCAGCAGCATCATTTGGGGCTTGGGACTCACTTTAAAGGCCCACTCCTCATCACCTTCCCTTCTGCAGGTGCCCAGGTGCCCCTACCCCTGCCAGGTAAGGGCACAACGGGTCCCAAAGGGCTGTGCTGGTGCGGGCAGCCGGGCTCCACGGAGCCACAAGTGCAGCTTCTCATCCGAGAAAATAAGAAGAGTTTGGGGACAACCAATTTCATTAGCTCAGAGAAGAGGTGAAACACTCCGAGCTCTGCCCCACCACTGTGATCTCAATGAGGGTGAGATGCTGGAGGTGAACTGGGGAATGTGAGGAGGGAGGTGAGCTGGTGGATGCGAGGATGGAGGTGAAGTGGGGACTGTGAGGATAGAGGTGAACTGGTGGATGTGAGGATGGAGGTGAAGTCGGGACTGTGAGGATAGAGATGAACCGGTGGATGTGAGGATGGAGGTGAGCTGGTGGCCTCTCCCCGGCTGAGACATTTTCTGCTCCGTCATCCTGAGTTTTCTGCTGTTTTGCCAGTCTGTTCCGGGGAAGGCGGCTGTGCAGCGCCGCGCGTTCTCCCAATGCCATCTAGTGTCAGCTCCGGCAGCCCAGGACAGTTATTTTAAGGCATCGGCTCTGATTTATTGCAGAAGGATCTTTGAGGGCCAACAGGCTGCCCAGGCTGGTTATTAACAGCAGCACGGATAACTAACGGGTGGGTGCGCAGGCTGGGCTGGTTTATTTTTATTATCGCTCCTGCTTCGCACTAAAAACCCACCCTGGCAGGATGGAGTGCGAGGATGCAGTGCCGTGTCCCAGGTGATTAAAGTCTTTCAGTCTTCAGCCACTTGTCTTGCAGCCCCGCCATCACCTGAGGCTTAATCACTCAGAAAAGCGCTGTCATCTCCTATTGTCGCCGTATTGGGAGCGCGACCTCTTTCCCGTTTAGCTGCCATCTGAAAACAATGTAACTTGCCGGGAGACAGGCATGACTCAGGGGACTGGTGATGGGGTGTGAAAGATTTTGACCTGCGGGTCGCCCATTTGGAGGCTGCCAAGGTCAGTGCAAGGGCGACCCATGTCCTCGGCACACGGTGATTATTTGGCCAAACAACCCGAAACAGGCAGTAATGGGTCTGTCCGTGGGGGATGAGTGCTGGGTTGGACTCTGCTCCTACTGACATCAAACCCCACAACCTCTCCCCACCTGGGGTTTGGGGCCGTGTCACTGCCCACGGTCCCCTCCTGCTTGAGAATTTGTCCTCCACATCTCCCCCTTGCCGCTGCTGCAGGAGCATGGTCTGCACAGGCTGAGCACGCTCTCATTTCTGCCTCCTGAGGGGCAAAGAGCCACAGCAGCATCTCCCGTGTCCCATTCATCGCCCTCCCGCTGCTGAGGAAGGTTTCACAGGACAGATGTGCCCCGTCCCCTGCTCGCCCTGTCCCCTGCTCGGCTCACCACCATCAGCTGCCATGATTTAGGGTCCCTGCTAACCTCATCCTCATCCTCAGCCACCCGCTGACCGTGTCAATTTATCTCCTCGGCTGCAAACCACTCCATCGAGGCAGTTGGAATCGGTGATTAATTAAGGCCTCCCTAGAAATGAGGTTACTCCCTGCAGCCTCACGTATAAATGTCAGATTAATGGGTGCCGGCCGTGTTAGACGGCCACGACCGGCCTGGGCCAGGCAGGGTTCTCCTGCTCTCATCCAGACGGTCCTTGAGCACAGATTTTCCACGGAAGAACTTCCAAACAATCCCGTGGGGGGGTGAATGCAGCTGGCAGTGCAGTGGGGAGCCACGGGGCTGAGGAAAGGTGTCGCAGGGCTGAGCCAGGCACGGAGCAGCCGGTTTGGAAGCAGCAGCCAGCGATGCTCACAGGACGCTCCCACTGGCTGAGCCAACATCCAGCCTGCTCCGGGTGTTTAATTTTCACTAATCTGTTTGGGTTTTTTTTTAATTATCCGCAAACAAGGTGCCTTCTTCATGGAATAACAATGGAGCTGGGGACACGGAGCCATGGGCGGCCGGGCCGTGCCCACACCCCTTCCCTGCCGCTCAGCACCGCTCCGGAACTTTGCCCAGGACTTGTTTTTCTGTCCTCATCCATCATCGACACACGGGATTCCGCCCTGCTGAGCAGCACCTGCGTGCAGCATGTCCCGACAGCAGGAGCCGGTCCTGCTGAGCCGGCGTGTGAGAGCCTTCGCAATCCCCCTGTGCCACGGAGCTGGAGGAGGGTTTAAATACAAGGTTCTTTAATAAGATGAAAAGAGCCCTTTCTTCACCCACTGGTTTTCTGCTTGCTCTTTCATGCTGCCGGAGCCCTGGGGTTGTGTCAGGGCCTGCCTCTCCGTGGGCTGACAGGTTTCCTAACTCCCCTCCCTGCACTGTCAGCACAGTATCAGGAACAGCAAATACCAGTTGCAGCAGCTGGAGGAGGAGGAAGAGCAGGACGCAGCAGTCCCTGGCCTCATGTGTTTGGGTTTTTTTCCTCCAAAACATGCTCAGTGGCACCGGTGACCTGGAGAAAAGCCTGTGCCCCGGCGTGTGCAGCAGGGAAATGGGTCTAATCCCGTTCAGCCGTCTCCTCCAGAGCTGCCTGCGGTGTTTGATTCATGTCAGCGGCTTGGCTGGTGACTGCGGGATGAATGACGCTATATAAATGCAAAGTGTTATTAATATTTCATGTTGTAGTGAAAATGTACTAATGGGGCTTGTTCCTGGAAGATAAAGTGCTGCCATTAATACACCTTTGTGTCCCCTGCGCTGGGGACTCACCTGTGCAGGGATGCAGGGGGCTCTACCCAGAGCAGGAACTGCCCATCACAGCAGGCACCTCCCAAAAAAAGGGGGATTTGAACCCAGAAAGACACAAAGAGCCGCTTCTGACACCCACAAAAATTAGGGGTACCTGGGGCAGAACGTCCCCCCACCCAGCACTGGGTGCTGGTGGATGGGTGCTGCTCTGGGTCCCCCCTGCCTGCCCGTGGGGGACACAGCCCCTGGGGACGCCCTTCCCGGCACGGCCGCTGCACAGGCAAGTTTAAAAAAAAAAATAAAAAAAATAAAAAATGGGCTTGTTTGATTTCAAACTGCAGAACTCTTCCCTGGAGCCATCCGCAAACACTGGTAATTTACTTTACAGCTGTTTAGATTTGTTTGTCTACATTTTTTTCCAAACCCCAGCAGAATTGCAAATGAAACGTGTGTTTGCTCCTCAAATGGCTCCAGCCCTACCTGAACTCTTGCACCCCACACTTCCTCGGACCCTCTCCCCTCTGACCCCCATCCCTGAACCCCACAGCTGTGAGATGGGGGCCAGACCTCAAAGAGGGGGTTCTCTGAGCTGGGGGTTCATCTTGGGAGGGCTCCTGGTTCTGGTATCAAGGAGGGGTGATGAGGAAGAGGCTTGTGCCAGCCTGCAGGTGAGGGGAGCGCAGGTAAGCTGGTGAAATTATCAACTGCAACCCACTTATCAGAGGGCGGCGAGGGATGAAGGCTCTGCTGAATTATTGCCATGGCGTAGAGTTTCAATAAAAAAGGATTACAAAGGACGGAGTTCGGCTGAGAGGCTCCCGGCGTTGCAGGCAGGGTGTCCCAGGGATTCGGTCACTTTGGAGCACGGGGAGATGGGTGTAGGGAAGGCGTGGAGGGACCTCAGGTTGTGCTGAACATCCCAGCAGAAGCTGAGGACAGACTCCCACCTCTCCCCACGGCGGAGCAGCCGGCTCAGCCCTTCCCGGCGCGGCAGCGCTGCGGGGCCGCCCTTCGCCTCGGGAAATCTGGCATTCCGCAGGACACGTGGCGATCCGTCTGGAGCTTCATCCCTTCCCCCGGGAATCTCCTCCTCGCTCCCAGGAGCGCTGGGGTGACTCATGTGCCGTCCCTTGCGCCGGGCGATGCGCTCCTGCCCGAGCCGCAGCAGCGCCGCCGAGGGACACCCGCAGGTGAGCGGCCTGGGGACCCCCCCTCTGCCGCGACCCCCGGGCCCGGGGAGGTGGGGAGGGCGCTGGGGAGGTGCGTCTGCCCAGCCTGGCACCAGGGAGATGGGCGCTGCTGCAGGGAAGGAGGAATCGGGGGTTTGCACGTTCCTCCAGGGAGCCACCCGCACCCACGAGAGGGATCAGATCCAGGAGCGTCCGTGGTCGCTGCGGCCCTGCGGGTGGGTGCATCGGCTGAGCAGGGGATGTGTTCACCCCTCGGTGAGGGGTCATCCTGTTATTTCACTGCTAGGCAAAATATTTAAGGAGAGGCAGTGCCGAACGCAGCCCTGGGAGCCCGGCTGCGCTGCGTGGGGCGCGTTTGCGTGGCACGATGCAAGCCGGGGTCAAACCGGCCACGCAGGGGCCTGGGGCTGGTGAAAATCGGTTGTTTTGGCCTCCCGGCTCCCACGGCAGCTCCTGGGCGTTGCAGGGGCTGTGCAGACCCCCCAGCCCAGCCGCTGCCTCTGCCCGGCGTGGGCACGGCGTGGGCACACGGAGCAGCGGCACAGAGATCTGCCCGCAGATTCCAGCGATGGGAGAGGAGCGCGGCCGGGTGAGTCACGCCCCGCCTGCTCCTATTTGTTGTGTGCCTGGAAACGTAAGGAAGATTAATAACAAATACCTGGGCAACGAGGCGGGAGCTGGGGTGGGATGGGGGCTGAGCCGCGCACCGGAGGTGGCGGAGGCTGGAGGATGCTGCGGCTGTGGCAGAAATCCCGAGCGTTGTGAGGTCCCCGTGTTCCCGGAGTGGGGGACGGTGCTTGGAGGAGACCAGCTAATCCCCTGGTGTCCCTGCGTGCCAGCACAGGTCAGGGATGGTCCCAGGAGCGCGGCTCAGTGCTTTGAGGCACACAGGGGCTCCAGTGGGGACTTTTTGCTGCTTTTTTGGTGACACAGCGTCTTCTCTCTTCCCAGGCTGGCTAACAGGATCGAGGAGCCATGAACTGGGGGGTGTTCGAGGGGCTCCTCAGCGGCGTCAACAAGTACTCCACAGCCTTCGGCCGCATCTGGCTCTCCGTGGTCTTCATCTTCCGCCTGCTGGTCTACCTGGTGGCGGCCGAGCGGGTCTGGAGCGATGACCACAAGGACTTCGATTGCAACACGGAGCAGCCGGGCTGCACCAACGTCTGCTTTGACCACTTCTTCCCCGTCTCCCACATCCGCCTCTGGGCCCTGCAGCTCATCCTGGTGACGTGTCCGTCCCTCCTGGTCCTCATGCACGTGGCCTACCGGGTGGCCAGGGAGCAGAGGCTCCGTGAGACCAAAGGGGACAGCTACCGCTGCATCTACCCCAACCCCGGCAAGAAGCGGGGCGGGCTCTGGTGGACGTACCTGCTCAGCCTCATCTTCAAGGCC